>JAHRHZ010000095.1:1947843-1960621 GCA_024137785.1 Ginglymostoma cirratum | reverse complement strand
AAGGGTCTAGGCCCGAAACGTCAGCTTTCCTGCTCCTCTGATGCTGCTTGTCCTGCTGTGTTCATCCAGCTCTACACCTTGTTCTCTCAGATTCTCCAGCCTCTGCAGTACCGACTGTCTCTGAAACGAGTGATAATACTATTAGACCATCACCGTACACTCCACACGGCCCTGCATCCCTCCCCCACCCACGGTGATTACAATCACAGATGAAAACATTTTCCAAGATTAACAAGTCAAATTTCAATGTCTTGTTTTGGACGTTTGATTGATATTTGTTGTATTTGTTTGACCACTTGATGTTTTGCTTCTGGTTGCTATCAGTCAACATCATTGTTCAAACATTATTGGATTTTCCTTCCTCACTCTGTTTGTGCATGTCTGGCATGTTGAACATTGGTCTGAACTGACTTCTGGTCTTTTGTTATATAGCATCACAATCAATAATGACTTTATATGACCTGGGATGGTTATATTTTTGTATGGTCCTTTGCTAGTACCCATGTATTTATTTTTGTAACTCTGACTCCAGTGCAGAATTTCGGTTGTTCTCTGCCTGCTTGCTCATTGTGTATGTCCTTCACGGATGGAAGAGAATGCCATTTATTTGGAATGATTAGACAATTAGTTGCTAGGCAAAGTCATTCACTTGCTTTCTGAGCATTAGTTGTGCTGGGGATTGTCGTCACCTCCATTGGTGTTAGATGAAAATGCAGTAATGCAATGTGAAAATCTTGTTTCCTCGTTTGACACTTGTTGATCATTGATTTGGTCCTATGTACCATTCATTGTACTGGATCTTTTAGGTGTAGATAGTGCAGCAAGGACATGATAATAGGTCACTCCCCACTTTGTGTGCATGTCTTGAAATGCTTTACCAGTAAACTGCAGTCCATTGTCAGATACTCTGTTACGGGACACTGAATAAACTGAATATAGTGGTCATTGTGTTGTGATGATTCCATTCTTTGTGTCGCTAAATTGCTGAACGATAGGAAATTTAGAGAAGTAATCCAACACAAGGATGTAATCTTCCCTATGCACTGTGAATAGATCTTTTACTGGTTTCATCCAAGGAGTGGATAAAATATCATATGGACATAAAAGCTCCCCTCACTTTGGGGTTGGTCCTTTTGGCATTTCTCGCATGAATTCATCAGGTTATTGGAATACCCTTATTTACGTCTGGTCAGTACAAAGACTCATGCTCGTATCTGATGCTGCAACCCCAAATGTGTTCCTGGTATAGCATGGTTGATATCCTGGCATAAAGGCATCAGGGCTTGTTTACCTTAAAAATGACATGCCATGAAATACTAAGTTCATCTCTGAACAGCCAAAATAACAATCATTCCCAGCTACTACTTTAATACTACAGAGTCATCCCTGGATAATAGTCATTTGCAGCTCTTGTAGTTCCTCACCTTCACTAATCGCCAACAGCAACTATTCACACTGACTCTCACTAAAGCCTAATGTATCATTTTCAGTTTCATAATGAAGAACATCCAAGTGTCTATCAAAAGAAATATCTTAGTCTTTGTGTGGATTGTATAATCAGGTCAGTGTGACAGATATAACTGTCCTGGTATCGAACTTAAAAGTCATATCCTCACACCTGGATTAACAGGCAGTACAAAAGTCAAGGTGCATTCGTGAGCAGTTCACAGCAGGTCATTTCTCGCATTCTTACATGTTTCAACCATGAAATTCTCATCAAATAAGTGGATGTGAAATTACCCAAATGCCAAATATTGGCAGCTAATATTTCAGGCAAAATTAGAAAAGTTTGCTTAGACCTTTTGGCATTGCATTCACTTCAAGAATGATGTCATGCCTGAGGTCAGAATATTGCAAGATTTTCCTGACAGAACCCGCTTGAGAATCAAAGACACACTGGCAGTTGTCTTGCCACACTCAAGAGACATGAATCTTGAGTAGATTTCTCAGTGGAGACGTGGTTTCAGTGACGTTGGGAATATATGGGAAGCAGGAATTATAAAATCCGAGGCATCATCACAGATCCTTGTTATCCTGTGAGGTCAGAATTTGTTTTACTTCCTCTTACTTGGACAGGGACAGACTTCATGAATACAGTAAACAGTCCCATATATGTCTATCTGGTGGATGGTACTGTGTACTATTAAATGTCAATCCATGTTGTGAGCCATCTGCCATCAGTCGGTGAAGGTTGTGGTCTGATCCATGACCATGATATCATCAGCTCAGCAAATACTTTCAACAGTTCTATCCATGTGCTGTTAGAATAAGTCTTGATCTACTGATAGTCCAAATAAAAACTATCAGAAACTGTATCATTCGAAAGGCATCCTAAATGTTGAGAGTTCCCGGGATTCTTCTGCTAAATGGACAGGCTGGTGTCCATGTTTCGCATCCAGCTTGGAAAACAATTTTGCTCTTGAAAATTTACAATTCTTCCAGCGTCAGTATTTAGTCATAGATGATTCACCTTGGATGTAGGCATACTCTAATGCCATAAGAGCCCACAGCGTTAGGGGCAAGGTACTGGCATAGACAGAGGATTGGCTGACTGGCAGAAGGCAGAGAGCGGGATAAAAGGGTCTTTTTTAGGATGGCAGCCAGTGACTAGTGGAGTTCTGCTGGTGTTAGTGACGGGACCACAAACATTCTTGTGATATGTTCATGAAGGAACTGAGGGCTTTGCTGCTAAACTTGCAGGTGACACAAAGCTAGGTGGAGGTGCAGATAGTGCTGAGGAAGTTGGAAAGCCGCAGAAGGACTTGGACAGGCTAGGAGTGTGTGCAAAGAAGTAGCAATACAATACGGGAAAGTGTGAGGTTATGCACTTTGGTAAGACGAATAGAGGCATTGCATATTTTCTAAACAGGGAAAGGCTTCAGAAACCTAAAGCACAAAGGGACTTGGGAGTCCTAATTCAGGATCCTCTTAAAGTTAACATGCAGGTTCAGTTGGTAGTTAGGAAGGCAAACACAATGTCAACATTTATTTCAAGAGGGTTGGAATATAACAACAGGGATGTATTGCTGAGGTTGTGTATGGCTCTGGTCAGACTGCACTTGGAATTGTGAGAGCAGTTTTGGGCCCTGTATCTAAGGATGTGCTGGCCTTGGAGGGGTCCAGGTGAGGTTTACAAAAATGATCCTGGGGATGAAGAGCTTGTCATATGGGGAGCAGTCGAGGATTCTGGGTCTGTACTCAGAGTTTAGAAGGATTAGGGGGAATCTCATTGAAACTTACAGAATACTGAGGGGCCTAGGTAGAGTGGATGTGGAGATGATGTTTCCACTAGTAGGAAAGACTAGGATCTGATGGCACAGACTCAGTGAAGGGACAACCCTTTAGAATGGAGATGAGCAGGAATTTCTTAAGCCAGAGGGTGGTTAATCTGTGGAACTCATTGTCACAGAAGGCCATGAAAGCCAAGTCATTGAGTATATTTAAGACAAGGTTCTTAATTAGTAAAGGGATCAAAAGCTACAGTAAGAAGGCAGGAGAATAGGGTTGAGAAATATTTATATCTAATGGTCTTATCTTCCTTTAAAATGCGTGTGATGGAACTACACCAATCTGTGCGGTGATCAATCTTCCAAAATTACAAGGTTTAATTCCTTCTCATCAGTTCCACATGAAACTTCTCTTGAATACACAAACTGCACTTCCTTGGAGGACCAATAAATGAGATTGTATCATCCTTGTGGCACATCCTTGTCACCCTTAAAATTGCTGATTGTGGCGCCAGGCATTCGAGACCTTTAACTGGTTCGATTGCATTTTGAGTGGTCTGTTTACCACAGGGAGTGCAGATGGAATCTCATGGATGGGAATATACCAAGACTGTGTACACCAGTAATCCCGAGTGTGCTGGACTGCACATGTTCACTAGGTAGAAAATGGCAGGAAGCCAATACCCAGGTTCGATTCCAGCCTCGGGCGACTGTCTGTGTGGAGTTTGTACATTCTCCCCGTGTCTGCATGGGTTTCCTCCAGGTGCTCTGGTTTCCTCCCACAGTCCAAAGATGTACAGGTTAGGTGGATTGGCCATGCTAAATTGCCAGTAGTGTTCAGAGATGTGTAGATTAGGTGGGTTATTGGGGGATGGGTCTGGGTGGGATGCTCCAAGGGCCAGCGTGGACTTGTTGGGCTGAAGGGCCTGTTTCCACACTGTAGGGATTCTCTGATTCTATGAATATAAGCTTATATATTGGTGCTACAGTGTGATTCTTCCAATGCATAGAATCAGTGATCGATAATACACTGCGACAGTCTCATGTAGGTTGTATTGTGGACCACTACTTGCTGAGGTAATATGTTGGCACAAGCAATTGTGTTGAATTTAGCTTTTAGGGTGTGTCATCTTAATTTTTCAGGACTTATGATGTTACTGGATGTGAAAACCTCTGATCACGTTATTCCGTTGACATGGTGTGCGAGATTAACAACACAGAAAATATAGGCACCTTTTGAATTGTGCCTTTCGCTTGGTTGACTCTGAACCCTGTAGATGTGTTTGTGCATCATCTGAACACTTTCCTTGCTTCTAGTGTTGCAGTGTTTCACTATCTTGTGGTCACCTATGTTTTCTTCTGCAATCTGACTTGACCTTTGTAAGCAGATTTTCTGTACACATGCACAATGCCTCTTGGTGCCACATGCTTTTCAGATATCAAAATAAGCTGTGCAGTGTTTGAACTGGTGCAGCAAACACACCAATTACACATTTTGTTGATTTGTTCCACGTTACTCACCACAGCATATATCTATCAGCATATCATGCACCAAGTATCCCGAGTCAAGATCAGAGTCTGAGACCTTTCTCCTCTCAGGTCGCACACTATTGTATGAAGATGGCATTGTCAGCATGTCCCTTGAAAGGTATACAGACATACTGGGAGACACAACAGCACTAATGTTATGTGTGAGTCAGACCAGACAGATGTAGCAAATTCTCTTTCCTAAAGGACAATCTAGCATATGAACATATGAATTAGAAGCAGGAGTAGGCCATTTGGCCTCTCAAGCCTGCTGTGTCACTCAATAAGATCAGAGCTGACCAGATTGTGGCCACACCACCATTTTCCTGCCCAACCCCTGCAGGCTCCGACTGGATTAATACTGAGGAGTGCATTAAGGACTACAGAATATGTGATGTCACAGGGATTCGGGTGGGAAAACCAGGAGATAGGTCTACCATCTAGGTCTCTCCATATTCTCAGTAACAAAGTCTGTCATACCAATGCATCTTGTACATAGTTGCCATCATGCAATAAACTAAATCTTTTTAAAAACAAGAGCTTCTACTCATTAAACTACCTGGGTAACTTTCCTCTACATCAGTCTAGTCCTATAGGTCTCAACCTCAAAAAGGAGGATAGTGGCAGCAAATTTACTCATTGTAAAGCAAGGTAACTGTGGTGAGGACCATCATACAACGTGCTCTGTACCCTTTGAATCCCTCGATCAAGAATTACTGCTGTCTGGGGAGGAGACTTCCACTGAACTTCAACCCTCAAAACAAACAAAAAATTCTCATCTCCGCCTTAAAAGCTAACAACTTTTACGGTTTTCTTTTTCTGATATTATCCCACAAGTTAATGGATTTGTTGACTTTAATCTCCCATCCTACTATGGCGCAGTTATGAATTAATGATCATAAGTCCGGTTTTGCAATCATAGGCCACAAAAACACACATTTGATGTGTATTTTGACTCAATGTATTCACTCATTCCACCTATGTATAAGTGAACTCACTTCCTGTTCCGCTCTTTCACCACCATCCTGGTCATGCTCTGGATGCACTGTGCTCGGTAGTTTTCATAGTGCACGTCACGGGTCACATCTTTCAGGTCCTGCATGTGTGTTCGAATCAACATGTTTCGTAACCTCACAAAGTCACAGTGAGCAGGATTCTCCACTGCGAAGAGGAAGAGCATAGAAGGTATCAGTAGTCATGGTCAGTACATTAACAGATAGATCTAAATGGTGCAAAGCTTCTCATTATACACTCATTTTTGTTATGTGGGTTGGTTAATGCATGACTAATTTGCGTTATAGCAAGGCCCCACAAACAGCAATGAGACAAATGACCAGTTAGTTTGATATTAATGGTGTCAATGAGTGCAAATCTTTGACCAAAAGATCAGGAAAACTCTGTTGCTCAAATAACATCACAGAACTTTCTTTATCGCCCCCTTTATTCATTCACAGGATGAGGGCATTGTTGGCTAGGCAGCATTTATTGCCCATCCTGCAGTTAAGAATCACATTGCTGTGGGTCTAGAGTCAGATGTAGGCCAGACCAGGTAGGGAGGGCAGTTTCCTTCCCTACAGGACATTAGTGAATCAGATGGGTTTTTCCTGACAATTGACAATGGATTCATGGTCATCATTAGACTCTTAATTCCAGATATTTACTGAATTCAAATCCCACCATATGCCGTGGTGGGATTTGAACCCAGGTCCCCAGGACATTATCTGGGTCTCTGGATTAACAGTCCAGCGATAATACCACTAGGCCATTGCCTCCCCACTAACATTCATGGAAAGACAGAAGGGACAGCCTCAGTTTTCATCACTTCCAAAGGCTAACACTTTCAACAGAGCCACCTTTCCTTAAGTGCTGTGTGTCGTGTCAGGCCAGGTTAATACTCAAGTCACACCATCACTTCATGTGGGCAAGAATGCTACCAAGGGAGCTTGGAAAAGATTAGACATACATCAAACCCAATCATTAAACAATAATACATGGTGAACTGCTTTTAACCTGGCTTCTCTTTAAAGCCACTGCTTGGTAACTCCATATAAAGAGGTGGTCTAAAATGGCATACTTTGAAATGCAATTGGAGGGGAATTGCTGGGGTGGGATTCAGTAAATTAATGGAAAGCTGTAAATCCCATCTTAAAAGCGCTGTGGATAGTTGAATTCTTAAATAAAAGCAGAAAGTGCTGGAGAAACTCACTAGATCTGATAGCATCTACGGAGAGAGAAACTGAATTGATCATGTTTCTGTTAAAAGGAAATAAGGCCCTTCCAACTACTCTATCCAGGACCCTGAATTACAAACACTTCAGCCTTAGCCTCCTCTAAGAACCCTAAACTATCCAGTCTTCCTTTACAGTGAAAATACTCCAGTCCAGAAAACCTCCTTGTAAATCTCTTCCGAACCATTTTCTGCAATGTGGGATATGGGCATGGCTGACCAGACTATGACATTGATCCAGCTAAATCTCCTGGTCTTTGTCCTTTAAGCAAAGGTGCAAGACAAAATATTTAGATTGAACAAAAACTTTAAAAAAAAATACACAATTACCTTCAACAATTCCCCAGGGATACAGTCGCCCCCGAACTCTCCTTCCTTTGGCTTCGACCACGGTATTGCTACCGATCACAGTGAATGGGATGCTGTCCTGGAAGAGAACATTAAAGGCCAGGTAAAAAGAAAATGTTGAAATTAATATACTTCTTTGAATATTAATACTTCTGTTTGGAAGGAGAATCCACTGCATTGACCACTGAGCAGTGGTATATAGAACTGAGTCTCAGGGGAGAATAATGACTATATTACAAAAACCATACAGGAGCTATGTTTCAACTTTTTTTCTATTTACTCATGGAATGTAAACATGACTTGACCAGCATTTGTAGCCAATTTCTAGCTGCCAATGAGAACTGGCGGTAAACTGACTTCTCAAACCATTACAATCCATGTGTGTATGTTGCTGGAGGAGGGAATGAATATTAACGCTGGTGAATGGTGTGTCAAACAGGTTGCTTTATTCAGAATGGTGTTGAGCGTCCTAAGTGTTATTGGAACCGCACTCATCCAGGTAAGTGTTAAGTATTCATCACATTCCGGACTTGTGCCTTGTAGATGGTAGACAAGTTTTGGAAAGATACTTAGTGAGTCATTTGCCACAGAATTGTTAGCTTTATGTGGCAAGACCAGTCGAGTTTCTGGTCAATGGTAACGTCCAGGATGTTGATTTTGCATTTTGCTATTGCATGCTGCTTCTGCTATATGGTATGGAAGGAGTCCCGCATTACAACTTTACCAGGTTGACATCTCATTTTTAGGTATACCTGATGCTGCTCCTAACATGATCTCCTGCATTCTCCATCGATCCACAGTTGGTCCCCTGGCTCATTGGACTGATATACTGGGAGATATGCTGAGCTTTGAGATTACTGGTCATGGTTGATGACAATTGTACTGTTGCTGATGGCTCACACTGCCTCATGGATGTCCATTTCGGAGTTGCAAAACATGTTAAAGTCTATCCCATTTAGCATGTTGTGTAGCATGATGACCATGAAGAAGGGAATCTTCAATGTGAACACCGGTCCACCATCTTCACAAGAAAGTGTGGTGGTCACTCCTATTGACATTGTCATGGACAAATGCATCTGCGGCAGGCAGATTGGCAAGGGGGAAGTCAAATGTGTCTTTCCTTCTTGTTGGTTTGCTCACTATCTGCGTCTGACCCAATCTAGCAACTACATAGGACTCCACACACCTGGCTAGTGGCACAGCTGAAGACATTTAACAGTCACTCCTATTAAATGTTCCTCACCTTCAGTTCCTGATCTTGTCGTTTAAATTCTTCATCCTCATCAGAGTCACATTCCGGGAACTGGTAGATATTGATCCCGAAGAATTTGATTTCCTCACGGATCTGAGGAGGAAATGTTAGAAAACGTAACTAGAAAAGGCATTTTTGAGTTACCTATCTGGTGAACAGAAGCTCAGGACAAAAGTCTAAACACCATCGGCTGGTGGAATCCAAGTACAGTCACAACTCTCTGATAAATGGGACATTCCACTTACAGCTTACACAATGTACACTTGCATGGGCTAAGAAATCTTCACCCCAATCTGGTTGTCTCTAAGTCTTTATCAGCTTTAAGCTAGGTATTTAGGGTTGAATGCATTTGTTGACAGGGTTTGGATATTTAAATGATGGTAAAACTAACATGTATAAACAGACACGCAACCAGCGAGTCACATTCTTTATACAGTTAGTGAAGGCAATATTTCCATGGCAATACTAAATAATTTAACAGTCATTAATAATCTTGCTCAGTCAAACTGTAGCATGGCAGTTTAGGAAATAAAACCACACAGTGCCATCAGTTAGAATTATATCTGTGTAGAGACCCCTCTATTCAGCATCTAATTTTACTACAACTAGCTAGATTTTGATACTCATTGCCTGCAAATGAAAGACACCCACTCCTCAACACTGACACATTACTTCCTGATAAGGTCAAAAACCTCACACAAGGGTTTGTTTTCTGACTTCATTAAGTTCTATTAGAACCCAAATAAAACAAACACAGGATTCAAAGTAAATTTGAAAGCATTGGGTTGACGTTTCAGGGATGAGCGTGTCACCAGGTTCCTGGCAGTCGCTATGTTGCTGATAATTCTAACTGACGGCAAGGCTTCATTGGTTATCGTGGACTTCACATCAGCCTACATGGCAGATAGCATTAACAACATTTCAAAAATACTAAATAAGTAGTCAAGGAGCAAATAAAAAAGACATGAATACAACTATTAGAAAAAAAGTACTAATAAATTAATGGGGCTAAAGTCTGCTAAGTCCCTAGCCCTGAAGTAATGCATCCAAAGATATTAAAGGAAGTAACTAGAGAGATAATGGATACACTGGTAGTACTTTTTCCAAGAATCCTTAGATTCTGGAAAACTTCCAATGTGACCCCTTTATTCTAAAGGGGAAAGAAGCAAAATTACAGGTAACCATGGGCCAGTTAGCCTAACATCTATTATTAGAAAAATGTTAGAGTTGAATATTAAGGTTGCAAAGGCTAAGCATTTACAACTGCACAATATAAATCAGGCAGAGTCAGCATGGCTTCACAAAAGGGGAAATCATGCCTGACAAATTTAATTAGAATTCTTTGAGGCGGTAACAAGCAGGATAAAAGGGGAACCGGTGGATAATATAGTTGGACAACCAGAAGGCATTTGAAAAATTACCATAACCATTAGGCTATTTAATAGGATAAGAGACAATGGTATTGGGTGGTATATTAGCATGAATAAAGAATTGGCTAACTAATAAAAGACAGAGAGGCAGAGGCAAATAGGTGGAAAGGCAAGTGGTGAAGAATGACACAAAGATTCTACAGAGGGATTATAGACGGGTTAAGTGAACAAGCAAAAACTTGGAGATGGAATATAATGTGGGAAAATGTGAGATTACGCACTTTGGCAGGAAGAGTACAGGAGCGAATATTAATTAAATGGAGAATGACAGCAGAATGCTGCAGCATGGGACTTTGGAACTCCTCATGCATAAAACACAAAAAAAAGTTAACATACAAGTTCAGCTGGTAATTTAGAAGGCAAAAGGGACTGTAGACCTTATTTCAAATGTAATGGTAAATAGGGAGGTTCTGCCAGATCTATACAAGTTACTCAAACCCACCAGTTTTGCACTCCTCATCTAGGTAAACATATATACTACCATTGGAGGCCATCAAGAGAAGGTTTATTAGATCGACCCCAGCTTTGGAGGGATTATTTTTTTAAATGGAGATGTTTAGTAGGTTGGGCCTTTACATATTGGAGTTCAGACGAATGAGAAGTGATTTTACTGGAACACACAGGATTCCTTGTGGTCTTGACAGGATAGATGCAGAAAGGTTTTGCCCCTTGTGGGAGCATCTAAGACTAAAAAGCATAAACTCAAAATGTAAGATAGAGAGGAGGAGAAATTTCTTCTGAGAGTATAGGCAATCAGTGGAATTCTTTACTGCAGAAGGAAGGCTATACAGGCTGGGATATTAAGGTATTAATGGCTGAGATAGAGAGATTTTGAAATAGCAGTCAGTTAAGCAGTCAATACTGCACTATACAATATGTATAACCTTAACTCCAGGCTACAATGGAAAAGCTTCTAGCTGTAAAATAGAGTCATAGAGATGTACAGCACAGAAGCAGACCCTTCGGTCCACCTTGTCCATGCTGACCAAATATCCTAAATTAATCTAGTACTATTTGCCAACTTTTGGCCCATATACTTCTAAACCCTTTTGTTCATGTACCCATCCAGAAGCCTTTTAAATGATGTTCTTGTACCAGCCTCAAGCAGGCAACAACCTATATTTGTGCTCTATGCGAGTAATCACCTTTTGTTTATTCACCAAAACAGTGAAGCAGAAATTACCTTTCAACAAAACTTCCCCAGAAGACATTAAATATTTAAAAAAAAAATTTTTAAAGGGATTTTAAACTACTGTCTGGCCAATAAACAAAACAAATCTAGGCTGCTAACTTCAGCTTCAGACTTTTAAATTCCATTTAAAGACAGGAGCACTGTTTAATTAGTTTCTTGCTTTGTATTTACGTTGTTGCTAGTTGAACAATGTCGAGGGGGTGCAGCGAAGGTTTAACACGCTGATTCTGGGTCTGATGTATGACGAGGGATTGACTAGGTTGGGATTGTTTTCACTGGAGTTCAGACGAATGAGGAGGATCTCACAGAGACTTATAAAATTCTAACAGGGCTGGACAGGATGTTCCTGATGGTGGGTGTGTCCAGAACCAGGGGTCACAGTATGAGGATTCAGGGTAGATGATTTAGGACGGAGATGAGGGGACATTTCTTCACCCAAGGAGTGGTGAGCCTGTGGAATTCAATACCACAGAAAGTAGTTGATGCCAAAAGATTGAATGTATTCAAGAGGTGATTAGATATAGCAGTGGGGGCAAATGGGATCAAAGGTTATGGGGAGAAAGCAGGATTAGGCTATTGAGTTGGACGATCAGCCATGATTGTGAAGAATGGTGGAGCAGGTGCGAAGGGCCAAATGGCCTCCTCCTGCTCCTATCTTCTAGGTTTCCGTATTATTCCTTCTGAATTATTCCCCACTCTCTAAGAGTATGTGAAATATAACGCCCACGTCTGGCTTAACATTATCACATTATTCATCTGCTCCTTACAAATCACAGCAAATGCAGAAAACACACTGCCACAGTTTTAAAAAAGGAGGAAGAATAAATCAGTCTGCTACGTACCAGCGGTGAAAATAGGGACAGCAAGTTGTTTTAAAGATTGTATTCAGTTTTTAACAGTTGTGTGTCTTCTGGTAAAAGGATATGTCAATGTCAAGGGGTATTCATTCATTCTCCCATTCACAATTAGAGATCAGACAAACACGGTTCCTGGTAAGGTTTAATTTTGGAGTTCTGAGGAAGGGTCACTCGACCTAAAACATTGACTGGTTTCTCTCCACAGAAGCTGCCAGACTTGGTCAGTTTTTCCAGCAATTTCTGTTATTGTTTATTTTCGGGGTGATGGCTTGTTTTATTTGATCCAGTGCAGTCGTGAGGCCCAATTTCTGTTGGGAACAGATAGTCAGTGTTAAGCCTGCTCAGTTGGTGGACCCTGACTTTCTAAAGACCAGAACAACATCGTGCTTAAGTTAAATTAGAAAATGGAGTTTATTTTGTCCAGTATTGGATGGGACGGAAACTGCTTCACAACATGGACAAGCATACAAACACACATGGAGAGATAAAATAAAAGAAAGAAGTTGGAGATCATTCAATTAGTAACAAATAAAAAACAAAAGCATACCAGAGATCAAACATTTCCTTCAGAGATAAAAGGTACTGCAGATGCTGGAGAATCCGAGATAACAAGGTGTGGAGCTGGATGAACACAGCAGGTCAAGCAGCATCATAGGAGCAGGAAAACTTGACTTTCAGGCCTAGACCCTTCATCAGAAATGGGGGAGGGGAAGAGGGT
>JAHRHZ010000095.1:1924760-1947743 GCA_024137785.1 Ginglymostoma cirratum | reverse complement strand
GGAGATTTTGAAGCTTGTGAAATCCACATTGATACCATTGGGCTGCAGGGTTCCCAGGCTGAATATGATTTGCTGTTCCTGCAGCCTTCGGGTGGCATCACTGTGGCATTGAAGGAGGCCCAGGATGGACATGTCGTCTGAGGAATGGGAGGGGGAGTTGAAATGGTTCGCGCCTGGGAGATGCAGTTGTTTGTTGCGAACTGAGCACAGGTGTTCTGCAAAGCGGTCCCCAAGCCTCCGCTTGGTTTCCCCGATGTAGAGGAGGCCACAACGGGTACAGCGGATGCAGTATACCACATTGGACGCCCTCGACCATGTCACCCGCATTTCCCGCAACTCATCCAACGCATCATCCTCCGACACTTCGGCCATCTGGATCCGGAGGTTGGTGGGGTGGTACGTGAGGATGAGGGGGATTCTTTTTTGGTTGTTATGGCGGGGATGGGGTGTGAGGGATGAGTTGCAGGAAATGCGGGTGACACAGTCGAGGGCGTTCTCGACCACTGCGGGGGGGACGTTGCACTCCTTGAAGAATGAGGACATCTGAGATGTATGGGAGTGGAACGCCTCATCCTGGGAGCAGATGCGGCGGAGGCAGAGGAATTGGGAATAGGGGATGGCATTTTTGCAGGAAGGTAGGTGGGAGGAGGTGTATTCCAGGTAGCTGAGAGAGTCAGTGGGCTTGAAATGGACATCGGTTTCTAGGTGGTTACCCGAGATGGAGACAGAGAGGTCCAGGAAGGAGAGAGAAGTTCCAACGCATCATCCTCCGACACTTCCGCCATCTGAAATCCGACCCCACCACCAAAGACAGTTTTCCCTCCCCACCCTTGTCTGCTTTCTGGAGGGACCACTCCCTCCGTGACTCCCTTGTCCAGTCCACACTCCCCTCCAGCCCCACCACACCCGGCATTTTTCCCTGCAACCGCAAGAGGTGCTACACCTGCCCCCACACCTCCTCCCTCACCCCAATCCCAGGCCACAAGAAGACTTTCCACATCAAGCAGAGGTTCACCTGCACATCTGCCAATGTGGTATACTGCATCCGCTGTACCCGTTGTGGCCTCCTCTACATCGGGGAAACCAAGCAGAGGCTTGGGGACCGCTTTGCAGAACACCTGTGCTCAGTTCGCAACAAACAACTGCATCTCCCAGTCGCAAACCATTTCAAATCCCCCTCCCATTCCTCAGACGACATGTCCATCCTGGGCCTCCTGCAATGCCACAGTGATGCCATCCGAAGGCTGCAGGAACAGCAAATCATATTCAGCCTGGGAACCCTGCAGCCTAATGGTATCAATGTGGATTTCACAAGCTTCAAAATCTCCCCTCCCCAACCGCATCCCAAAACCAGCCCAGCTCATCTCCGCCTCCCTAACCTGTCCTTCCTCTCACCTATCCCCTCCTCCCACCTCAAGCCGCACCCCCATCTCCTATCTACTTACCTCATCCTGCCTTCTTGACCTGTCCATCCTCCCTGGACTGACCTATCTCCTCCCTACCCCCCTACCCACACTCACCTTTACTGGCTCCATCCCCGCCTCTTTGACTTGTCTGCCTCCTCTCCACCTATCCTCTCCTCTATCCATCTTCTATCCACCTACCCCCCCCTCCCTATTTATTTCAGAACCCTCTTCCCCTCCCCCATTTCTGATGAAGGGGCTAGGCCCGAAAGTCAAGCTTTCCTGCTCTTATGATGCTGCTTGGCTGCTGTGTTCATCCAGCTCTACACCTTGTTATCTCAAACATTTCCTTGCTCCTTTGGACCTTGCCACGGTCCAAAGTCTGTGGAGAATTAATAGTCTCAGAAACTCCTCATAGGATACGAGGAACAGTCCCTCTCCCCATTACACTGGCACCATCCCTCACCTCTTCCTCCACTACATTGATGACTGTATCGGCACTGCCTTGTGCTCCATGATGAGCTTGAACAGTTCATCAACTTTACCTACACCTTTCACCCCAACCTAAAATTCATCTGGACTATCTCTGATACCTCTCTCTCCTTCCTGGACCTCTCCGTCTCCATTTCCAGTAACTGCCTCAGCAGCCACATCTATTTCAAACCCACCGATTTCCATAGCTACCTGGACTACACCTCCTCTCACTTACCCTCCTGCAATAATGCGATCCCTTACTCCCAATTCATCCGTCGCCACCACGTTTACTCCCAAGATGGAGCGTTCCACTCACGGACATCCCAGATGTCCTCTTGCTTCAAGGACAATAATATCCCCCTCTCTTCATTGAGCCACAAAGTCCTCAACCTCATCTCTTGCGTTTCCCGCACTTCTGCCCTCAAACCATCTTCCCCCCCCACAACAAAAATAAAGATAGAATCCCGCTTGTCCTCACATACCACCCCACCAACCTTCGCATCCAGCACATCATCCTCCACCACTTTCGCCACCACTAAAGAGATATTTCCCACCCCACCCCAAGTGCCTTTCATAGGGGCCACTCACTCCGCGACTCCCTCGTCCGCTCCACACTCCCCACAATCCCACCACCCCAGCAGCTTTCCCTGCAACTGCAAGAAGTGCTACACCTCCCCTCTCATCTCCATCCAAGGCCCAAAGCAAACTTTCCACGTCTGACAGGAGTTCACCTGTACATCCCCCAACCACGTCTACAGTAACCGTTGCCTCCTCTACATCAGGGTGAGACCAAGTGCAGACTCGGTGACCGATTCGTGGAGCATCTGCGCTCCGTACGCTATAGTCGACATCACCTTCTGGTTGCTAACCATTTTAACACCCCCCTCCCATTCCCTGGATGACATGTCCATCCTTGGCCTCCTCCAGTGCCACAATGACGCATGCCACACATGAACTGGAGCAGCAACACCTCATATTCTGCCTTAGGAGCCTACAGCCCAATGGCCTTAACGTAGAATTCACCAGTTTCAAAATCTCCCCACCGTTGGCCTCGTCCTATGTCCAATCCTCCCTCTCATCCCCACCTCCTTGACCTGACACTACTTGTCCAATTTCTTTCCCACCTATCTGTCCCACTCTTCCCACTGACCAAAACCCACCGTCCTTGTCCTGCATCCACATATCACCATCCCACCTAACTTTTCCCAGCCCCACATCAGCCGTCTCTATTTATTTCCGAGCTCCCTCCCCAGTCCTGATGAAGGGTGTAAACCCGGAATGTCGACTTTCCTGCTCCTCTGATGCTGTCTCACCTGCTGGGTTCCTTCAGCTCCACATTTTGTGGGGATTGGCTGATTGACTAGCTACAAACCAAGGAGTTACAGCAATTTTCTCAGTTTAAAAAGCTTCAAAAGTCTTCCGAGGAAATTTTGCTGAAATGTTAACTTCTGCTTCACTATTTTGATAACAGAATATTTTACCTGCAGAAAGCATAAAGCAAAGATTTTTTTTTTTAAACAGGCCAAAAGCTTTTGCATTGTAGTGGGAGTTGGGAGCATTGATTGCTGTTAGTACATCAATGGAATAGCACTGACCCCTTCACTAATGGCTATTTCAAAATTCAATGATTAAAAGGCAGTTGGCTTCACTACAATGGGAGACAATGTGACCTAGCCGCCTGGCAGGGTAAAGACAATTACTACGGAGACAAAGGCTTCCATTACAAATAGCCAACTGCGTATGGCCCATTCCAGAGGTCAAGTAGAATACAATGAACACAGTGTGGTTTGGATTTCTATTTGTTAAAATAGATCTTTTGAAAAAAAAAAATTTCTGTGTCAGGTTATTATAAAATTGCAATCATTTCAAACCCATCAGGAGGTACCTTACTCTTTATTGTCTGGCTAATATTGACTTTGGGGAAATTTCTAGAAGGTTATTGCTAAAGTCACAATCACAGCAGCCCTATTTGTTGGGCTGTTTAATGTGTTTTTAAAACAAACACTCACTAAAATATGTAAATATATATATGTAGATAGATAGATATTAAAGATTTTTTTTGCTCAGTTTGTAACACTGGAGAAAATGAAGACCACCATTGGCAAAAGAGCTCTAAGCTCTAGAACGCTCTCTCACAGCCTCCGACTTTTTACCTTTCTTTTCTCTTGCGAGATACTCATTCAAACCTGGCCAGGCTTTCTGCTTCAAAATCACTTTGTGACTTGATGTATACTTTGCCTCAAAAACGCTCCTGTGACACTATTTGGAATTTCAAATATCATGTCATCGATTCACTAAGAATAAGACAAACCCAGTTTCAACCCTATCTTCTGGCTCAGAAGTGATAGACCTATCAATTGAGCTCAGATGACATCTGAAAATTCTATGACATTGCTGCTGAGTGACCAGAGCATCCCTTCCCTCAGGACTATTAACTAATTGATAACACAGAATTCTAAGCTTAACCCATTTGTTGCTGCTAAACAGTGGAATAAGTGGCCTTCAGAACGAAGGCCAATGTGTCAATTCCGATCCATCTCATTGTGTTGGTTGTGACTGACATAAAGAATCCATTTACCTTGGGCTTCATTTTGGAAACCTCTGCAGGAGTCAGTGTGTCAGCTTTAGCAAGGAGAGGTACAATGTTCACCTTATCATGCACAGCTTTCATAAATTCCACATCCAATGGCCGTAACCTTCAAGACCAAACAAAATTTAAATCACAAGAAAGTCTCGGTTCTGGCTACTGTCAATTTGATAGCTTTTATTTCTAAGGTAAAATAACTCTATCACAACATTGTTTATCGTGTTCAAACTCTTCTTCTGAGGGGTTTATCTCATGGAGGATTAAGTGCCATAAGTTTATAGGAGGTGATGGCCTAGTGTATTATCACTAGACTGTTAAGCCAGAGACCCAAGTTAATGTCCTGGGGTCCCAGGTTCGTATCATGCCATGGCAGAAAATGGAATTTGAGTTCTATTAAAACAAAGTCTGGAATTAAGAGTCTAATGATGACCATGAGTCATTGCCAATAATTAGAAAAACCCTTTAGGGAAGGAAATCGCCATCCTTACCTGGTTTGGTCCACATGTGATTCCAGACCCATGGCAATGTGGTTGACTCTTAACTGCCCTCCGGGCAATTAGGGATGGGCAATAAATGCTGGCCTAGCCAATGACGCCTGCATCCCATGACTGAATTATAAAAACTCCTGTCACACGTTGGCAAGACACTGGCACTTTACACGAGATTCAAAACCAAATAATTTTTTTTAAAATAAGGAGTTGTTTTCGTTTCAGAGAGTCCTACACTTGGTCAGCTCCAGAGAAGATTTTCTTTTCTTCGAGGAAGTTATTGAAGAGAAATCAATTTTATTCAGTTAATCAGGTTAGTGGTTGATTTTATTTAATTTTTATATATGTTTGATATTTTTAAATTTTTTCCCAATTTTAATATCAAGGTAATGAAAGGTAGTTTATTTTATATACAAGGTGTTATTGAAACATTCCTTTTTTAGGCTTAATGTTTTTACAGCCATATATGAAGGTACAGAGTGAGATAGCTAGTAGATTCAGAAAAGTTATTATCCAGCAGGATCAGTCAGATAGAGGGCTGACTGTCAGGAAACGTAAGAAGGTAGTTCAAAAGGCTCCAGTTGCTATTCCTCCATCAATAGATAATTCAGTTCTTGGAACATTTAAAGGAGATAGTCTCTCCAAGGAAAATGGAAGGGCCTGTCAGTTATTGGACACTTGGAATGATTGTTATGTTAGGCAGCGTTTGACAAGATTTAATAGAGTTATTGTTATAGGGGACTCTCCTGTCAAGGGCATAGACAGGTGATTCAGGGGCAGTGAGTGTAAATTTAGGATGGTTTATTGCTTTCCTGGTGCTAGAATTAAGGACGTTTCTATTTGTTCCAAGCATATTGTTAAAGGTTAGATTGAGAAGCCAGAAATTATTGTATACATTGGTAGGAATAACATTTTTAGGGAAAAGATTAAAAGCAGTACAGAGTGAATTTAAAAGGTTTGGTAGAAGATTAAAAACTAAAACGTTAAAAGTAGTAATTTCTGGTTTACTCAAGACGCCAAACTCAAATGAGGAAAGGAGCTAAAGGTTAAAGGAGATAAATCAATGCCTGAAGAGCTGGTGTGTTGTTCAGAGATTCCAGTTTTTGGACAATTAGACTGACTTTTGGGATAGAAAACACCTATCCATAAAGGATAGGTCTAACCTAAACTGGAAAGAGATCAATATCCTAGCAGGGAGATTTGCTCATTCTATTAAGGGAGACTTTATGCTCATAGAGAAGGCGAATAGAGGAATTCTAAGTAGCAGTGTAAATGGAAGGATTGATGGGGTCAGTAGATTCTGGATGTAAGGAGAGCACATTAGTTAGAAAAGACAGACGAGAGTGAGTCAGGGTTTATTTCAATGCAAGGGGTAAGGCTGATGAACTCAGGATATGTTTAAGAACATGGGATTGGGACATCATAGCTATTACAGAAGCGTGGCTGAGAGATGGACAAGACTGGCAGCTCAATGTTCCTGGTTTTAGATGCTATATGAAGGTTAGAAAAGGAGGCAAGAAAGTGGGGGGTGGAGGTGGGGGGACCGATTTTGATTAAGGAATAAATTACTGCTGCAACGAGGGAAGATATTTCTGGAAAAAAAAAAGTAGCCCAGTTAAAATATATGGGTAGAAATTGCAAATAAGAAAGGAAAGATCACAGTGATGGAATTGTATTATAGGCCCTCCAACAGTAAGAAAGAAATTGACAAAAAAATGTGCAGGGAGATATCAGATATATGTAAGCAAAACAAGGCTGTAATAATGGAGGATTTAAATTTTCTAAACAGTGACTGGGACTAGCGTAGTGTTAAAGGTTTGGATGGTGAAGAATTTGTCAAACGTGCTGGAGAAAATTTTCTTTATCAATATGTGAATGCTCCTACTAGAAAAGGAGCAAAACCAGACCTTTTGGGCATAAGGCAGGGCAGGTGACTGAAATAAAAGTGGGGGAACACTTTGGGTCTAGTAATCATAATTCTACTCGTATCAAAATGGTTGTGGAAAAGGATAAGCTTCCAAAAAAGTTAAAGTTTTTAATTGGAGTAAGGCAAATTTTAAATGGTATGAGACAAGAACTTTCAAAAGATGATTGGAGTAGACTTTTCGCAGGCAAAAAGGACGTCTGATGAGTGGGAGGCATTCAAGAGTGTGATGATGAGAGTTCAGAGGCATTTTGCTCCTGTTATAGTGAAGGGTAAAGCTGGTAAGATTAAGGAACAATGGATGAATAAAGATATTGAGGTTCTCGTCAAGAATAAAAGAGAATCTTATTTTAGATATATTGATTGAATTGAATCTTTTAATCAATACAACGAGTGTACAGGCATTCTTGAGAGAGAAATCAGGAAGGCAAAGAGGGGATATGAGATAACATTGGCAGATAAGGTTAAGGATAATCCAAGGAGTTTCTACAAATACATTAAGAGCAAGACAGTAACGGGGGAGGGGGTTGGGCCTCTTAAAGGAGGTCATCTTTGTGTTGAACCCCATGAAATGCAAGAGACACTAAATGAATATTTCATGTTGATTGTTACCGGGGAAAGAAATGGAGTCTAGAGAATGCATAGAAGTAAACTTTTATGTTTTAAAAACAGTTTACATTACAGAAAAGGAAGTTCAGGAAGTCTTCGAGAATATAAAGATGGATATATCTCTGGGATCTGATCTAATGTATCCCAGAATGTTGTGGGAAGTGACAGAGAAAATTACGAGACCCCTTGCAGAACTATTTGCATCATCTAATGCTAAGGGTAAGGTGAGGAATGACTGGAAGGTGGTGGATGTTGTACCTTTGTTTGAGGAATGTTGTAAGGAGAAACACGGGAACTATAGATGTGGGAGTCTGACTTCAGTTGTGGGTAAATTGTTGGAGGTGATTTTATCAGAAAGAATTTATGGACATTTAGAGGGATAGCTAGCATGGATTGTGTGAGGAAGATAGTGTCTCACAAACTTGAGTGAGTTTTTCTGAGGAAGTTACCAAAAATGTTTGATGATAGCAGAGCAGTAGACATTGTTTATTTGGATTTTAGTAAAGCCCTTGACAAGCTTCTGCATAGGAGATTAATTAGTAAAGTCAGGTCACATGGCATTCAGGGTGAGCTTACCAGTTGGATACATAATTGGCTTAACAGCAGAAGACAGAGTAATGGTGAAGAGTTGCTTTTCAGCTGGAGGCCTGAGACTAGCAGCGTTCCACAGGGATCGGTTCTGGGTCCTCTTTTGTTTGTCATTTATATAAATGATTTGGAGGAGAATATAGAAGTTGTGGTTAGTAAGTTTGTGGACAACACCAAAATTAGTGGCATTGTATACAGTGAAGAAGGTTATCTAAGATTACAAAGGGATCTTGATGAAATGGATCAATGGGCTGAAAAATGGCAGATGGGGTCAATCTGGATAAATGTGAGGTATTGCATTTTGGCACAACAAACAAGGGTAGGGCTTATACAGTTAATGGTAGGGCCTCAGGTAATCTTGTAGAACAGAGGCACCTAGGGGTGCAGCTACATATTTCTTTAAAGTTTGCATCACATATAGACAGGGTGATTAAAAAGGCGTTTGGCATGCTTGTCTTCATTGCACAGTCCTTTGAGAATAGGAGTTGGGACATCTTGTTGAAGTCGTACAGGACATTGGTGAGCCCTCTTCCGGAATACCGTGTCCAGTTCCGGTCACCCAGTTATAGAAAGGATATTATCAAGCTGGAGAGGACTCGGAAGCAATTTATCAGGATGTTGCTGGGTATGGAAGGCTTGAATTATAAGGAAAGGCTAGATAGGCTGGGATTTTTCTCACTGGAGCATAGGAGGTTGAGAGGTGACATTATAGTAGTTTATAAAATAATCAAGGGTATAGATAAAGTTGATGGTAGTTGTCTTTTCCCTAGGATGGGGAATTTCAAGACTAGGGGGCACATTTGTAAGGTAAGAGGAGAGAAATTTTAAAAAAAGACTTAAGAAGCAAATTTTTTTTTTGTACAGAGGGTGGTTCGTGTGTGGAATGAACTTTCTGTGGAAGTGGAGGATGTGGGTACAACTACAATGTTTAAAAGACATTTGGAAGGATATATGAATAGGGAAGGTTTGGAGGGATGTGGGCCAGGAGCAGGCAGGTGGGACTAGTTTAGTTTGGGATTATGTTCGACATGAATTGGTTGGACTGAAGGGTCTGTTTCTGTGCTGTAGGACTCTGATTTCATTAACTAATTGTGGAAAGCACACTGCAATTCCTGATATAAACATAAAATACCAAAGGTGTTGGGGATCCGAAATAAAAAGAAAAAGTAGTTTTGGCACCATCTGCAGAAAGAGAAACAGATTTAATATTTCAAGTCTGTTTATGTTATTGTTATTTCAAAACTGGAGGAGGCTGGAAATTATGTTTTTTCACTGTGTTGATGAACAGGGAGAAGAAGCAACCAGAACAGATTCTGAGGTTGCCCAGAGTAGAGACAAGTGGAGTAGTAATGGTATCAAAGGAGAGATTTAGATGAAGAATGTGTGTTAGTGGTCAGTATTATTAACAGTTGATAATAGGTCAACTCTGCTGACAGCAAATCTATGCGGACATGACATTGATGTGGTAAGGGGATTACTCAAAAAAAAAGAGGACAGGGTTCATGGTCCAAAGTTGTTGAACTCAATGTTGAGTCCTGAAGGCTGTAAAGTGCCCAAGTGGAAAATTAGGTGCTGTTCCTCCAGCTTGTTTCAGGCTACTCTGGAGCACTGCAGGTGGCCTAGGACAGAAATGTTAGCATCTCTGAAATCTACAGCCAGTGGGCTAGGCACACTCATTGAGAACGTAGCCTTTTTAGTTCCACGGCCCCAACAAATCTACAATAGCATTCATTTGAATCAGTTGTTCTTATTCTTATCCTGCCAACGTAACACTAAGTGTTCCAGTTTTTGTAGTTCATATCTTCCAATTTTTGGTTCTATTCATATTGGGGTGAAGCACCCATATGGCCAATAGAACTTCAGTAATTCACTCAAAACTATTCCCAGAGAGCAAATGTCAACTAGCTTCTTGACTTGGGTCACAGATGCTGGAGTGGAACTCAACTCCAAATTGCACACAGATTCCCAAATCATTTTGAATTGTGAGGCATTTCTTTGGAGTGTCAGGAAGAATGGACTGGAGCAGTAAGACTGTCATAGCAGGTCTGCTGTCAAAACCTTTCAAGCTTACCCATGGCCAAATGGAGAGATGAAGTAAAGGCAGCAGTGAATTCGGTTGTCCACAATATTTTTCCTGTTCACACCACTCTCATCACGGAAATACTGCTCAAACTGCTGGTCGATGTAATCAGCAATTGGTTTCCAGCTGAAGAAGAAATAAAACCAAATTCACAAGAAGTTACATTGGCAAACCACAGAGATATGATTCGCTGAGAGGGGAAGGAAAACAACTACCATTACCAGTTGTCTCTCATCATGTAGAGTTATGTTAACAGCACCATGCTTTTGAAATGGCCTGGGGTGTCACTGCTCCATCAGTGAAGGAGAATGACAATTGATTCTACGATATCAGGAGAGGAATGCCAATAGCACTGTGACATTGAGGATGGTGAAGGTCAATAGCTCTGGGTCATACTGACATAGGTATGTGCAAAATTTGGAGAAAAGCAGATTTCAATAACACTGTATCAAAGCAAGAGATCAAATTAATGAAATAACAAAAGGATTTACTATTAACAAAGCTTTTTGAAAAGGCAAGAGAGGAATCTATTTTGCCTGAAGGGTTGTGATAGTAAAGGGGACATGTAAAAGATTAAACCATAACAGATTAGGGCAAGTGACAGGTATAATCACAGAGTAAGGGTAATGAGAGTATTAACAATTTGTATTGTAGTGAAGGAACACCATTCAATATCATGATGACAGCACAGTGACATTGTTACAGGATCAAGAAGTCACTTCTTACATCTTGAAAGCTATTCATCACTCAAGTTGATGAACACAGTTTTTAATTTCATGCATTATGTTCTAATTACTGAGACAGAGCCAACTCTCCAGGCCACCTTCTGCTAAGCTGTCGTTTTACAACGTGTTTTTTGCTTCTTATTTATTCTACAGAAGCAAACTGTTCGCTCCACGTACCATTCTTGGTTATTTATAGCATCACCAAATCCTGGCGTGTCTATGATCGTTAGCCGAAGCCGAACTCCCTTCTCCTCAATTTCCACCGAATGCTTGGTGATATCCACGGTCTGGGTGATCCTCTCTAGAAAGACAAAGAAAGTTGGGTTAGCACTGCAGTTAAACTGTATAAGATTCAAGGAGGAGGACAATCTTTAATGTGTGGTTTGTAATGTCCTTACTTCCCAAATGAAATCTCATCCTTTTGACCTTTGTCACTTAAGGATTACCATTTAAATCCAGACTGGATGTATTGAAGTGTAACATTGAAACAAGGATCTGAATAAAGTCCCGACTAAGGAGAATAAAGATTCCTCCTTCTATCCTTTCTCAATGGTCAGCACTCCTGCCTCACAGCACCAGGGACTTGGGTTTGATTCCAGCCTCGGGCAACTATGTGTGGAGTTTTCACCTTCTCGTTTGTCTGTGTGGGTTTCCTCCGGGTGCTCCAATTTCCTCCCACAGTCCAAAGACGTGCAGGTTAGGCGGACTGATCACGTTAAATTGCTCATCATGTCGAGGGATGTGCAGGCTTGGTGGATTAGCCATGGAGAAATGTGGGATTAGGGAGTTAGGGTAAGGGTTGGGTCTGGGTGGGATGCACTTTGGAGGGTCAGGGTGGACTCGATGGGCCAAATGGCCTGCTTCCATACTGTAGGGAATCTATGTTCTATGTTCGATCAACTGTGAGCACCAACAGACCTCAATCCCATCACCAGACCACAGAAGTTTGGTAATTCTCAATCCAATTCTTTAAATAGAATGGGTCAGTATACACAATTGACACTAATTCAACAGGATTCTAAAAATCTTAGTTTGAGGCCACAGATGGACCTCTATGGGAAATGAAATGAAAAGTCTGATCAGGTGTCACTTCTGAATTTCAGTAGAGACATGAGCTGGGGTTGTCCAGTTTGCAGTTTGATTATAGCATCAGGTTCAATAAGGCTGTCACTTCCACGACAGCCTGTAATAATTTTCTTCCCTGATTACCCACTTTTCAGCACATCTTTTGTGCAAGAGAGTAGTAGCACAAGTTAACCAGCAAATTACATGGGCTGGGTAGGCAGGGGGTTCTCACCACTGTCTGAACCTTGTACGGTTAAAAATTCACATGCCTTTGGAAGGGGGGAGGCGGGCTCAGTGGTAAGCACTGCCGCCTCACAGTGCCAGGGACCCGAGTTCGATTCCACCCTCGGGTGACCGTCTGTGTGGAGTTTGCACATTCTCCCCGTGTCTGCGTGGGTTTCCTCCGGGTGCTCCGGTTTCCTCCCACTGTCCAAAGATGTGCAGGTTAGGTGGATTGGCCATGCTAAATTGCCCATAGTGTTCAGGGACATGTAGCTTAGGTGGGTTATGGGGGATGGGTCTGGGTGGGATGCTCCAAGGGTCGGTGTGGACTTGTTGGGCCAAAGGGCCTGTTTCCACACTGTAGAGATTCTATGATTAAAGGCCACATAAGCACTACTTCATTCTTATGTCAGGAGGATGGAAGGAGCTCGTGTGGATTTTCCATACCTCTCCAGATATATCACAAAACAGACACAAGTTATCCCCTAGGGATTTTGAGCCCTTGTTTGGAGGGTCTACTGCAGGCTGCCGAGAAAGAAGGGAGGTGCTCTTTAGTAGTGCTGGCACCAGGACGACTTCCCAGCAGACCCAGATGGCATGGGCTGATATCACAGAACTGATCAGTGCCTATGGCTGTCACTGACATACCCAGAGGACACAATGCAGGTACAGGATGCACAATTTTCTGTGCTCTATTATGTTAAGTGGCAGCATCTTCTCACTGCAAACTCCCTTTTAGTGGTAACAATTCACCACTGTACAGGCATCTCATGTTGGCTGCAAGCTTCAGGATCACATGAATGCTTACACCACCTCTGTACTGACTGTAACAAGGTCAGGCAGCTGGACCTCGTAGAATGAGTTCCCTCATTGGGGCTGTTAATGCAGTCTAATCAGGGAGCCTTGGCTGACAGATAAAAAGGGGAGTGTCAGTGATACTGACACCCTGGTACCTGACTCTGAATGAGGCAGTACTATAGTCAAAGATTCTTTATGTGTAAGTAAAGGGTGATTTGGTGACGGGATACTAGCCTCTGAAGAGTAATTTCAACCTTTATGCTGCAAATCTTCTGACATTTCCAGGGTACCATGCTTCCTACTCCCCTACTCAGGGAGGCACATCACCTTGCATTCTCACCAACTCTTTAATAACACATTCCCATCTGACTACATTGTTTTGTCTCTCATTTTCTCTCACTCCGAGAAACAGTACCCAACAAGGTGAAGCCCAGACTGGTGGAAAGGTGCTGGATTTCCACCTCAACACCAAATCCAAGGAGCAGGCAGTGAAGCTGATGGGTAAAGACTGTGAGAGGTTCGATGCCAATGGAGCAATTGGCCATGGCAGAACCCAGTGAGGAATATTGCAGTCTGTTCATCTCAGATGTGCAGGCAGTCCTGCACATTCCTCTAGATAAGGATTTGTCACCAACTAATTCTTTTGTTTCTCTTCTGCTGGTACTAGCACTCAACAGCAAACATAAGAGTGCAAAAGTGCACAGCCTAAGTCCAGCACCACCACCTGCATCTCCATTGAGAATGGCATCTCTGAAGCCTCAAATAATGCATTGGCATAGGGTTCACTTGGACGTTCTGCCAGCACAGAAACACACACTTGCTCCTCCTCCATGGGTACCTTAACTACAGTAGTAGCTTTGGGGACTGCATTTGGTGAGAACTGGTATGTATTAATACCGAAGAATGCCATAAACACCACCGATTTTGAAATATTACAGGCTTGTGGAAGGAACAGCTGAGGAACTTGGAGGGGGCTGTGATATCTAAAATTCAAGTCCTCCTTAAAATCTCCAGCAAAGTCAATCATTTCACTGTAATTTGTGGCTAACATGCAATATTGTTTAATACATAAATCTCATCTAGTTAGACCAGTATGTGGTTTTCCTCTCCTAGGGAACTGGTCACCAAAGCAAAAAGTGGGATGGAAATCCTTCATTGTGGCCACAAAGCATGGGAAAGCCTATTTGTACAGCAGCATTGTTATAACTGCTTAGGAAAAGCTTTAAAACAAGTTAAATAAATAATCACACTCAGAAGACATGACATCAGAAATAAAATTGCCAGGATGATTTAATTTCAGGGATGGGTCAAAAACACAGCACTGGATATTTTGAAGAAAACCGTTCTTACTATGCAGAATTGTTCCAAAATAGATGCTGAATCAAAAGCGGAACAAGAAAATACACTTCTTTGCAAATTGTGAGATTAGATGATGTCAATGCTTGCAAAGGGGTGAAACAAAGCAAGAGATATTTTTGAAGTACTGAAAGTCTTTCACAATTACTGTAATGCCAGATAATGTAGCTGTCTAAAGGACATGATGTACTGGAAGAACTCAACATCCAGAGGAATCCAACAATAATTTCATTTATAATCTCTGTCGATTAGCGGAAAAATGCGATAATCGTGATTCAGAGTCAGAATTCATGAGAAAACAAAATTGTCATCTGGATTGCTGGTGAATCTCTCAGTTTTATTACAGTCCAAAAAACACCAGACTCCAGAGAAATTAATTTAGATGGTGAGTGAAACCGAAGTCCAGAAGCAACACAAGTCAATCCTAAAATGAGAAAGCTGATCTTGCCATAAGAATTCCGTGAACGTGGAACACACAGAATTCATTAGTACAAAAACCATAAATGAGACAAGTGAGAAAACAGCATAATGAGTGGAACAGGTAAGAGACATTAAGATTTCTTGTTACAAATAGAGCCCACCAATTAAAAGTGAATGCTTTGTCACACGATAGATTATTTTCATAAAATGTGCAAAAGTGGAGCAGAGTTTCAGAAAAGCAAGAATCAAATAACTACCCGTAAGGTTAATGAGGTAGAATAGTTTACAATCGAAGAAAAACCTGAAATGTTTCTGGGATAAATGTGTGATACAAACCTTACATTTTGGGAAGTTGATATTTATGTCAATGGTCATTTAAGAAATTTCAAGTTACGCACTGGAGCAAGTGTCACTGTATTGTCAGTGAGTGAGCCATGGTTAAGTAAACAATGTGTACAGCTAACAACATTGCACCTGCATTATCCAGACGGTTATGATTAAAAGGCAAGCTACAAGCAACGGTCTAAAATAGGGGATGCCAAATAGTCAAACACCAGGTGTACCTCACAAATCAAGAATTCTCAATCAAGAATCTACTCAATCTTCTACAAATGGTGGAAGGAGTTTAAATTATTTAGTCAAGAATTAACTGGTCAAGGAACAGCCTATTAAACTACCTGTCAAAGGACAACTAGAAAATTTCATAGATTTCCCTTACAAATAGTAGAGTCAAAACCAAACTAAATCCGTTGACATTACCTATGTTGGCATAAGACATAGTTTCATTTTGTGAATAAGATGGGAACTGTCAATACTGGGAGGGGCATAAATGTTTTCCACCACTATCAACACCAGAGAGTGTTCAAGTTACAGGAATCGGCAAGATTTTTGAGAAAACGCAATGAGATAGTCAGTGAACAGTATTCCCCTGTGGAGTCACTTGATGGATCTATAACTGAGTTAACTCAGACAGCAACACAGCTCGGTCAACAAATAACTTGGGTAATCACATCTGTTAGATGCGGAGGTAATTTGGAAGGGATACTTTCAAGTGGAATATTTGACTTCCTTATCTTCTCAGGAAGAATCTTCAATAAGAGTGACAGAGATTATTTCAAGCAAGAAGCAATTCTCAAAATCTCCAATGAAATCTCCACCTACTTTTGGCATTGTCCTTCAAAATCGACAGAGAAATGCACAGCTAGAAGACAATATTGTGAAATTCACTGTATACATCAGCCTTTCTAAGTACCAAACCTCTTGTGTCGTCCAGTAGTACCTCCCATTGTTTTCACTTGCTATCCATGTGGCCATATGAGCCTCCATTCTCCATCCTCACACCCAGATTTTTTTTGCCAAGCCCTCACTGTCATCATTAACGTTCCCATTATACTCCCGGAGCCCTTTACTTTTTAGGACCCCCCCACCGCCTCCAAACCCCGACATTCACCCTTCAGTCTCACCCCAATGTGTATGCTCCTTGACCCTCAGCTGTCAAAATCTACCCTAACATATTCAGCTCTGACTATTCCCTACACTGCACAATACCTCCAGACAGAAGCTTGGGGACTGGTCTCATGGACAGGTGATGGCCTAGTGATAATATCACTATACCCAAGTCTCTGGGTTAATAGTAATGACTCAGGGACCGAGGTTCGAATGCCACCACAGCAGATGGTGGAATTTGAATTCAATAAAAATCTGGAATCAAGAGTCAAATGATGACCATGATTCCATTGTCAATTGTTGTAAAAACCCAACTGGTTCACTAGTGTCCTGTAGGGAAGGAAACTGCCATCCTTATCTGGTCCGGCCTACATGTAACTCCAGACCCACAGCAATGTGGTTGACTCTTAACTGCCCTCTGGGCAATGAGGGATGGACAATAAATGCTGCCTAGCCAGTGATACCTCCATCTAATGAATGAATACAAAAATGTTGCCCACAGCAGGGCTGATGCCATGAACAAGGCCTTCAGTACCCTAAAATGGCTGCTGTCTGTGCCCTCCTCCCCGGACTTACTGGTATCCATGCCCACCCCCTCAGACTGACTGCCTCATGTTGCTGGATGGGCCAGACACATCTTCATGCTGCAGCAATATCCCACATGAGGAAGTTTAACGCTGACATTGATTGATCAAAATCTGATCTCCGCAGAATAATCCTCACCTACAATGGCACCAAATTGACCAATGTGCACTTTTAGATCCTGTTTAAGACTGTACAGGCAAACAACACATAATGAAGCTTCAATGATTCCAATCCACTTGTTCCCAGAAGTGCAAACTGGGCAAAAAAAAACATGCCACGCGACACCACTGTTATTCTCACAATTGCAATATTAGGAGAACACCATTGACCGATGTACTGAGTATCAATGATATCCTCTTCCAACTTGATCCAGCTACTCGGCAGTCTGAAGGGCATGAGAAAAAGGTAATTCATGCAATTTTAGCACAGCCAGACTGTTTCCAAAAAAAAAAATTACCTTAAGAGTTTGACCGAGAGAGGAAAAAAATATTTACAGCATATTTTGTTTCCAACATTGCAAAGATATTTTCCAATGCTGCTGATCTCATCAAATGCAGACTGTCCCATTTCCACTGAACACTGAAGATCAATCAGACTACTTCAACAAAAATCTGACCTTCTGTATTGAGGAACTTCTTGTCCTTGTACAGGTCTGTAAGGAAAAGGCTGTTAACCAGAGTTGATTTCCCAAGGCCAGATTCCCCTGAAAGGAAGCAACAAAAGGCAGGTCAGATTTGAGCCATTGAACATTTATGTACGTTCATAGACTTCCAATGTTTTTGTGGTTGGGCACACAGGTCAAGAGACTATAGAGATCCAGCCTGTTTGATTTACAACAAGGGTACACTGTCTGAAATACATTACTGACTGAATTTCAGACCTAACGTGACTCAGTTTCACCAGTAAACTAGTTTGAAAACTAGGACATGCAACTTAATTTTTCAAGTAATGCCTTTGGTTGGGGAGGCCTGTGTGCATTGGAAAATGTTTCCCAGTACCACCATCTGTGTCTGGGACAAACTACTCAGTTTGCCAGTTGTTAGAATAAACTTGTACTTGTGTTATGGCTACGACGGTGAGATCGCTGTCGTGCAGCAGCTTCTCAAGTTGCACTGAGGTCCTCTGTTTGTCATGGTGGTATTGCTAGCAGCTGATATAATTGGGCTAGCTGCTGATCACAGTATTGCAAACTGTTACTGTACTCTATCCACACGTATACACTGACACAAGTCATTACCAAATGAGCAAGACCGCAAGGACCATGACTTTTTTTAAAAATTCTTTTATGGGATGTGGGCATCACTTGCTAAGCCAGCATTTGTTGCTCATGCTTAAAAACCCTCCAGAATAAGTGGTTGTGAGCTGTCTTCATGAAATCCTGCTGTCCTTTCAACGTAGGTGCACCCACAGTATTGTTCGGAAAGGAGTTCTGGGATTTTGATCTGATGATAGTGTTGGAATGCTGATACATTTCCAAGTCAGGATTGTGTGTGGTCTGAAGGGGAACTTGCAGGGTCCCTCCCGGTCGAAAGTGCTAAATTACTGCAGTGCATCTTGTAGACAGTACAAACTGCTCCTGCTGTGCATTGATGCTAAAGGGAGCACGTTATAGATGTTCAATGCCAATTAAGCGAGTTGCTTTCTCCTAGATTGTGTCAAGCTTGAGAGGGTTGTTGGAGCTACCCTCATCCAGATAAGTGGGGAGCATTTTGCCAGGTAGATGGTGGTGAGGCACTTGGGAAGTCAGGAGATAAGTGACTCACTGCAGAATCCCAGCCTGTGATTTGCTCATGTAGTGACAGCATTCATATGGTCAGTCCAGTTAAGTTTGAGGTTTCAGCAATGTCGATGCCATTGAATGTCAGGGGGTGATGGTCACATTGTCATTTGTTTGAAATGGTCATTGCCTGGCACTCATGTGGTGTGAATCTTACTCGCTAGTTATCAGCTCAGACCTGGATATTCATCGAGGTCTTACTGCATATAAATGCAAGTGCTTTAGTACCTGGGGAGTCACACAACAGTGCTAAATGTTGCGCAAATCAGCAAACATCCCCACTTCTGACTTAATGAAAGGGAAGATCATTGATGAAGCAGCTGAAGGCGGTTGGGACTAAGATACCACCCTGAGGAACTCCTGCAGTGAAGTCCTAGAGCTGAGATGATTGACCTTCAACAACCACAACCACCTTCTTTTGTGCACGATATGACTCCTACTGGCAGAGAGTTTTCTACCTGAATTCCATTGATTCCAGTTTTGCTAGGGATCCTTGATACCACACTCAGTTTAATGCAAGCTTGACGTCAATGGCAGTCACTGCTACCTCACCTCCGGAATTCAGCTCTCTTGATCATGTTTGGACAGAGGCTCAAATGAGGTCAGGAGCTAAGTGGGCCAAACTGAAACCACACTGAGCCTCAGTGAGCATGTGATTGCCTGGTAACACTGTTCACAACCCTTCATCACTTTCCTGACTATAAAGTGTAGACTTTTTGGGCGGCAATTTGCCCGTTGGGCTTGTCCTGCTTTTTGCAGAGGACATTCCTGAGCAATGTTCCTCACTGCCAGGTAAATGTTAGTGTTGCAGCTGTTCTGGAATGCTTGGCTAGGGGAACAGCTAATTCTGAAGCATGAGTCTTCAGCACTATTGCAGAATATTATGAGGGCCTGTAACATTCACACGTTCAGTGGCTCCAGTCATTTCTTGAAATCACATGGAGTGAAACATGTTTGTTGAAGACTGACATCTGTACTACTGAAGAAGCCAGGAGATGGCTGACATGGATTATCCGCTTAGCATTTAACACTTCACACAGATTTATGCCTGGTGCTGCTCCTGGCATGTCCTCATGCACTCTCCATTGAACCAGGGTTGATCCCTTGGCTTGATGAGAATGATAGAGTGGGGGACATGCTGGGCTATGAGGTTACAAGTTATTTGAATATATTCTGCTGACGCTGATGGCTCACAACAACATCTGGATGGATATGCAGTTTTGAGTTGCTTTAATGTTTTTAAAAGTCTGTCCCATTTAGCACGGTGACAGTGCCCGACAACACTATGGTGGGTATCCTTAATGCAAAAAAGGAATTTCTTTGGTATTACCAGAGCAGAATGCCTGGCGTTATTAAAGACTGGGAGCTTAGTATTACCAAAATGGAATGTTGCTAGTGTGTCTAGCTTTACCTCTGCACCAGAAGCAACTTAGCAATATATCTCAGTTAATGATCAAAATTCTATAAAAACAAACTGTTTTACCTGCCACCAGTAGTGTGAAATCAAACCCTTTCTTTACTGACTTGCGATGAACCTGGTTGGGTAATGTTGCAAAGCCAACATATTCTTTATCCTGGTCCTGTGGGATTAAACAGGGATGTGTTATTCACTAATTACTATGTAACTGAAAATCAAAACACCAGTCACATCCTTTGAAATTCCTCAATGCTTTCCATCTTCCATTTCTCACTACACTGTGATCACGATTCTCCTTTTCAGTCTCAGTTTCTTTGCTTTCCATTCCATGTGCTGCTGATTCAACCCTCTGCTCCCCTCACTCGCTGCCAATTCCATCATTTGCACCTCACCACTCTGCATGACCTCATTTTTCTCATGTGTAGGTTTTAATGGCTTCTTTCTCTGAACTGAAAGTATGTACAGCAGAGATCACATGACTGAGAACAATGTGCCTATAAGTACATTTCTCCAAATATTCCTCATTTCACAAAAAAAAATTGCATACAGTATCTATCCAAAATGCATTGTCTAAACCAAAAATGGTCATTCATAAATAAATACTGTGGGTGGAACCTTCAGTCCTGGAGTAGACACAAAGAATGCTGGGTGGGAGAACTTAAGTGGGTGAGGGTCAAAACATTAGATTCTTGTCAGTGGGTAAACCGTTGCAATGAAACTCTCCAACTTTAAAAGGTGGGTTGACTTCCCACTGCAGATATAAAGAAACCTATCCGCATGTATTATCATCTCATTGAAAACAACTTTCTGGAATTAAAAGTGTTTGTTCCCACAGGAAATTATGAGTAGAATAGACCATTTGGCCCGTCAAGTCTGCTGCACCTTTCACTAAGTCAGTGATCTGCTTGTGATCTCAACTTCACTTTCCTGTCTGCACTACATAACCCTCAACATCCTTGTCCATCACTTTCCTGTCCATACTCTACTCTCAATTCCCTATTCCATCACTTTCCTGCTGAAAGTCCATAGCTCTCAACTCCCTTGTTCACCACTTTCCTGTCTATACTCCATAACCTTTGACTTCCTTCTCTATCAAGAATTAACTCAATCATGAATAAACCTAAAACTGAGCCTTTTCCCATCTTCTTGGGAAGAGAATTCTACATTCCAAGAACTTTAAGAAAAGATTTCTCCCTACGTCTGTATTCAAATGGAAACCATTTATTCTTAAACTGTGTCCCTAATTTTCTATCAACAGTAAACTTCCTCTAGGCATCCATACTTTCCAGTTCCCTCAAGGTCCTGTATTTTCCCAATTAAGTTCCACACAATCGAAAAATCAGTCCTTTCAGATACCCAACTGTACTGTACCCAGTAACATTCACTTTTTCCTGGACTTTGAAGTGAATGCTTATTGCTCTGGCCTTATTGTGATATGGTTCTAAACAATAGTTTCAATGAGTTGCAGTGTAAGGTCAAGTACAGCTCAAGCAACAAAAGGAGAGGCATCTCCAGCAGTCCACCAAGGTTCAGAGACCTCAGATGTGGCTTCCTCCACCAACTGTGTGTCAGTGATGCGCTCAAAAAGATTGTGACTCTGGAGAGTGGATCCAACCGAGTTGAATATCTCTGGTGGAGGGTGCAGCTGTACGTGTTACAGATGTAGTGTTGGGGACATCATTCCCAGAGGTGCTGATGCTGCTGGGGCAGGTGCCAGTGTTTTGATTGCTCCTCTTGTGGTAGCCACTAGTACATGTGGTGGAGGAGAGAAAGAATTAGCTGCTGGAGATGAACAGTCCTTTGCATTGGCAATGTCTGATATTGTCTGCGCATCACAGAACAGCACACTGGAGGCTTCCTCACTGGCTTCCTAGGACAGTCCTATCTTTCCATCAGCACAGAAATTGTCACACTCATTCTTTGCCATCTCAGTTGCCTAATCTTCGAAAATGGTGACCTCCCCCTATTGGTCTGGGAGGGCTCACTCCCGTTATGGGTAACTTTGCCCTGCAGACATAGAAAGAGGAGTTACTGAGTGTCACCGCAATGGGTTCATGAGGACGTTATGAGCATGTGTAGCAATGCCTGATCCTGAGTGCTCCCCAGTAAGAGATTTACTACCACACTGACAATGCAACTGGTAAACAGTTGCCAGCATGAGGCAGCTCTTCACTGCATCTATTCGATGTGGTGCTTGCAGGTGGTCATCCATTTGAGAAATCCCTCTGTACTGGCACAGTGAGACTGAGTAGTGCCTCCATGACTGTTGGTTGGTACTGCAGCCTGATTCTCCAGTGAGGGCACTGGCCTGTGATGTGACCTTGGTCTATGCCACCTTAAATTAGTTTGGTGGGGGGGGGGGGGTGGGGAAACGTGGTGATGAAGGTATCTGCTACCATCTGAGGATCTCCTCCTTTCCTGGATGATCTGCTCCACAACAGGTTTGCAATGACAAGAGGACAGGTGACAGCCCTTCAAACATGGTACTGGAACCTTTGATCTTGAAAGTTCCTGGAAGGGTTGAGAACTTCCTGAAAATTTGTTGGTCATCTTGTGCAACAACTCAGATGCAAAGTAATAAGTTGATAACTACATGATTATGCACGTAATCTTGTGCTGCCCTTGAACAGAAGTAATGACTCCCATTACAGATTATGTGTGTGGCATTGGATGTATTAGAAGATTCCACCCTGTGTGTGTCATTCCATGCTATCACTTTCAGCAGTCTCTGATCATGCATTTCGATCAATCTCTAGAGCATTCAGGTCTTTTAATGGTATGTATGCAAGTTGTCATTAACTGTTCTTCTGGTGTCTGCTAATTCATGGAGTGAAGTTGTCACTTCCTTGATTACTCCCCTCTTTCACAGCTCCTCCACCTAATCTTTCAGGCTGGCCTTTCAGGATGGCAGCAGGAACGCACCTCAGCAGTTGTCGAGTAGTGCTCTCTCTCACATCTATTTTAAGATGATATTCACCAGGAATACATTCAAGGCCCAAGAAAAGATCTTGAGACAACA
>JAHRHZ010000095.1:1900165-1924360 GCA_024137785.1 Ginglymostoma cirratum | reverse complement strand
CCCGAAACATCAGCTTTCCTGTTCCTCTGATGCTGCCTGGCCTGCTGTGTTCCTCCAGCTCCACACTGTGTTGTCTCTGACTTCAGCATCTGCAGTACTTGCTATCTCCATGAAAAGATCTTGCTACTTTTAAAAAGTCTGTTTGGCCATTAATGGCCTGGTGCTCTGAAAAATGCTGCAAGTCTCTTCCAGTACCTGTAGGGTTACATTCCAAGCTTTAGACTTGCTTCAAGGCGAGAGATTTGCTTAATACCTACAACATGGAACTGCAGATCCTCCTCCTTCCCATTGCACTGGGCTGTCAGCTTCATTCGTATGAGAGTCTGTATCATTCCATGACAAATTTACTTTCAATAGCTTAAGCTTAGAGTCACCAGCTTGAGCCACTTTTCACAGATCCATGAAGCTCATGATATCACACACAACATTGACATCAATCTCACTTTTCACACTCACTTGATGATGTTCTCCCCCCACCATCATTATTCCAGCAGCCACAGACCATTTCTCACCTTTTGATTGGACAGTGCCAACCTGTTCTATGGTGTAGACTAATCTGTCAGAATCATTGTCCCGCATCTTTGCAGATTTACTTTGCCTTTTTCCAACAGAATACGTGTGTGCAATTAATCCAGCTTCCTGTAGTTAGGGCTTTCTCCATACTAGATATGCTTTCGTTTCTTTGTTGCAATGTCCTCTGCAATATTTATACTATTCCCTTATTCCATTGTGCTGTTCCTGTATGCGAAGACTCATCAGTTCTCATCATTGAAAACCTCAGAGCTCCTGCATGATTTAAATCATTACTCTTGGCTAAGATTCTCCTCTCACGAGCTCTTACTGCCATTTTCACTCCTTCACAGTCTGTAATGTTTTTGACATTCTCTATAATTCAATTGATTCAAACCTCTGCTGACCAAACTTTGACCGTTCATTCATCATTCCTGTACATGCTGTTCACAAATCAGCAAAGCATTGATTTTCAAATTCTCCTCCTTATCTCTGTAACCTCCTCCAGCCCTCCAACCCTCCCCATCTCTATCCGGTCCAGCCCTTATAACCCTCCCTGATTAGTACTCACCAATCAGGTGACCTTTCTTTTCCCACTACATTCAATTTTTAAAATTTCTTTCAAAGCTTTACACTTTGAGTAATGGGAATTTGACTGCAGTGCAAGGTAGAGTACTTAGACTGCCGTTTGGAGGATAATATAATTCGTAAGCCTCTTGGTTGGCAAGTAAAAATTGTAAGTAAAGTAACTGGAGAAAATTTATTCGTTTATTTACTTTTTTTAATCCTGTAGTCTCTAGAAGGCTAGAAATGACAAGTTCTTTTTGGTGGGCGATCCTCCTGTGAGATGTGGGAAGGCAGGGAGAGTTCAAAAGGCCCCGACAAGTACATCTGCAGGAAGTGTCCACTTGCAGTTTCTATCAAACCACACGGATCAGCTGGAGCAGCAGTTGGATTCCCCGAGGAGCAACGAAGTGACATATAGCATCACTGTATATAGCATCACTGTGGGGATTCTATGTTCTTGATTCTATCATTTCAGGTATGTGGGCACTCCAGACACAAGGGGCAGGCAGTCAGTGCAGGAGACCCATGTGGCTTTCCACTCTGACATGTTTACAATTTTGGATACTATTGGAGGGAATGGTGAAGTGACCCATCAGGGGATGGGAACAGCATTAGCCAGTGTGGTGGCACCACAGCCGGCTGTCGAACGGCAGGGACGGTCCAAGTGCGGGTGAGCAGTGGTGGTCAGGGACTCTACAATCAGCAGCACAGATAGGCATTTCTGTGGCTGCAAGAGAGACTCCAGAATGCCTCCCCAGTGCCAAGGCCAAGGGATGTCCCCAAGTGGGCACAGGACATTCTGAAAGGGGAGGGTGAACAAGCAGACATTGTGGTCCATATCAGAACTAACAGCCTAGAAAGGAAGAGAGATGAGGTCCTACCAAAAGGAATTTAGGGAGTTAGGGAATTAGGCAGAAGGATAAAAAGCAGGACCTCTAGGGTCTGGAATATCAAGATGACAACCTGTGCCACATGCTAACGAAGCCGGAGATAGGAAGATAGTACAGCTGAATACGTGGCTAAAGAGCTGGGGTAGGAGAGGGGAATTTGGATATCTTAGTCATTGGGATCTGTTCCAGGGCACGAGAGACCTGTACAAGATAGGTTGCACCTCAACTGGAGGGGCAAAAATATCCCTGTGGGAAAGTTAGCTGATGCCAATTGGGAGAATTTAAACTAACATGGCGGGGAGGCTGGAAACTGAAGCAGCAGGTCAGCATGTGAACGGAAGGTAGGGGTTAATACGACGAACAAACAGGGCCAGTTTAGTGAACAATTTGGACTATAAAAAGCATATTGAGTAAGATAGGAGGAGAAATCATGAAAAAAGATGGACAGAGATAAGTTAATGGTTGTTTATATGGACTACCAGAACCTTTGATGAAGCCCCACACAAAAGACTGCTAGCTATGCTGGAAACCCGCAGAACTGAGGGCAAATTACTGACATGGGTATGAAATTGGTCGAGTGGCAGGAAACACAGTTAGAATAATGGGTAAGTACTCAATTTGGCAGGACGTGACTAGTGGTATCTGCAGGGAGCTGTGCTAGGGCCTCAAACATCCACAGAATTCATTAACGACTTGGATAATGGCGTAAAAAGTCAAATATTCAGATTTGCTGATGACCTAAAATCGGGTAGCGTTGTAGACAGTGTTGACGACAGCATAAAAATATAACAGGCTGTTGATGGATTAGGTGAACGAGTAAAGCTATAATGGATGGATTTTAACAAAAGCATGTGAGGTTATCCATTTAGGACTGAAAAAGAATAGGTCAGGGATTTTTTTTCAGAAAGCACAGTTAAAAACAGCGGATGTCCAATAAGATTTGAGGGTTCAGGTGCATAGCTATTTAAAATACCATGAACAGGTGCAGAAAATAGTCAAGACGGTTAATGGATTGCTGGCCTTCACATCTAAAGGGCAGGAAATATAGGGATGCAGATGTTATGCTACAGTTATAGAAAACCCTAGTTAGACAATACGTAGAGTACTGTAAGCAGATCTGGGCACCACATCGTAGGAATGATGTTTGGGCCCTGGAGGGAATTCAGTGCAGGTTTACAAGAATGATACCTGGACTGGGGTTAAATTTGAGGTGAGATGAGACAGTTTAGACTTTTATTCTCCAGAATTTAGCAGGTTAAGGGTGATGTAATCTCAGTCTTTCCCTATTGATATCCTGAAATCAGGGTCAATTAAAAATAAACTCTTTGAAGATTTTTAAAACCTGGGAGGTATGATCTCAGAATTAGGACCAGGCCATTGAGGAGATGTTAGAAAACGTTTCTACGTACAAAGGATACTAGAGGTTTAGAACTCTCTCCCTCAAATGGTAGTTGATGCTAATTCAGTTGTTAAATTTAAACCTGAGATAGGCAAATTTTTATTAAGGGTACAAATGGAAATGGGCCGAAGGCAGGCATACGAAGGTAGGCCACAGATCAGCCACGATCTTATTGAATTTCAGAACAGGCACGAGGGGCTGAATGGCCTACTCCTGCTCCTAAGCTGGGAGGATGAATACTGAAGATCTGGTGTAAATCCTTTAACTTTCCAATTCCATTATTGAATATTGAAATTGTACTGTCCCACACTCCTAGCATCATAGATTGACATAACTGCTTCGACTTCAGTACAGTACTGAAGGAGCGCTGTACTGTTGGAGGAGCTGATTCTCAGAAGAGATATTGAAAAACGGCCCATCTTGGATGTAACAGACTTCACGGCACCATTTCAAAGAGAATAGGAGTTATTCTAAGAGTCCTGACTAATATTTATTCTTCAATTAGGATTACACAAAGTGGAATACCTGGTCATTAAAATACTGCTATTTCTGGGATCTTGCTGCGTACAAACTGGCTGGTGTATTTCCTTACACTGTAAATATGACTATACTTCAGAAGTGCTTCATTGACTGTAAAAAATAAAAAGACCTGAGACATCTGCTGGTCATGAAAATCATGATATAATTGCATGGCTTCATCTTTTTCTTTTCAAATTTCCTAATTCCTTTACTGTTCCATAACTATTTAGCATTGAGCTCCAAAATATTATAAAGTGCTGTTTGGAGCACAGATTGCACCTGCAGTTAAACCCAACAGATGTACAGGAAAAGCTCCAGAAAAGATTAGAAATATTGTATGAACAAATGAATAAACTAAGGCCAGTAACAAAGGCAGCTGATCATGTTCTGATTATTACATAAATCGTGTCCTATATTGTGTACAATTAAGGAATAATTACAACAGTATCTGTACAACACAATGTTTTAAGAGCATAATCTGCTTTTGCATTCTTCTATGTATGAATTTGAGTTCATAGAAAGAAAGATCGACAAAAAAAAGTTACCACCTAGATCACTGAAAATGTGTTCTTGGGCTTGATAAGGAGCCAGTCCCTTGTGAAGCTAAAATACATCTTACACGATGAAGCGATTGTGGATTTGGAAGGTGCTGGCCTTGGATTTCTGGTGAAATTCTGCATGCATTTTATAGATGGTACACACTGCCACTGCTGAGCGTTGGTGGTAGAGGGAGAGGATGTAGTGCCAATCAAGTGGGCTGCTGTGTCCTGGATGGTGTTAAGCCTTGTTGGAGCTGCATTCATCCTGGCAAGTGGGGAGTATTTCATTGACTTGATTTGATTTGATTTATTTATTGTCACATGTATTGTGTTACAAAATACAGTGAAAAGTGCTGTAAAGTGTCGCCATTCTCCGGTGCCATTTTAAAGCACAGAAAATTAAACTAAAACATAGAATATAAAAGCAGAAGAATAAAGAAATTAAGAAAAAAGTTTTCAACTTCACAGTCCTTCTTGTTAAGAGCTCTGCCATGGACCTGCTGGCCAAGCATAAGTCCCTTTGCCACACTGCCACTGCTGGAATGAAAGTCACCATTCTTCAGCACCATCTCACCTCCACTAATGCCCTTGTCACTATGAGTCCTCGCAGGACCTCATCCATGCACATGCCATTGGGTACTGCACCAGTCCAAGTTCACCTCCACCACCAGGAGTCTGCTCATGGCCCACCTGGCTGATGTAACCGCTGCTGCTGGGTCTTGTACTAAGCCCAAAGGCACCTCCTCCGCTACCTCCATGAATCTGTGCTGGGTGCAAATATCACCAGGAACCAAAACTCTCTCTGCTGCCACGAGTCCACACTGGGTCAATGCTGAAGCTGTCACTGTGACCAAGCTCTTCAACAAGGGGTAAGCAAAACAAAAAAGAGGGGGGAAAAAACGAGAAGAGAGAGAAAAAAATTAAAAAGTGGACACAGCGGATAGGCCCTGGGCTCAGAAGCCTCCTGACTTGTGCCTTGTACATGGTGGACAGAGTATGGGGAGTCAGAAGGACAGTTACTTGCTGCAGTGTTCCTACCCTCTGACCTGCTGTTGTAACTACTGTGGCAAGTCCAGTTGGGTTTCTGGTCAATGGTAACGCCTCAGGATTTTGGTAGTCGGGGATTCAGTGATGGTAACACTGTTGAACATCAAGGGGGTGGTGTTAGATTGTCTCTTATTGGAGATGATCATTGTCTGGCATTGTCTAGTGTGATGGTAATTGCCACTCGTCAGCCCAAGCCTCAATGTTGTCCAGATCTTGTTGCATTTGAACACGGACTGCTTCAGTATCTGAGGAGTCACGAATGGTCCAGAACATTCTGCGATCATCAGCGAACATCCCCACTTCTGACCTTGTGATGGACGGAAGATCGTTGATGAGGCAGCTGAAGATGGTTGGGCCGAGGACACTACCCTGAGAAACTCCTGCAGAGATGTCCTCGAGCCGAGATGATCGATCTCCTTAAACCACAACCATCTTCCTATGTGTCAGGTATGACTCCGATGCAACCACCATCTTGTACCAGTGCAACCTTTTTTCTCCCCGCAGACCATCAATATAAGTGAGATTTCCAGGTTGTGCCAAGCAATGTATAAACTGAATTGCAAAGCTCAAATTGACTTTATTCAGTCAATGACCAGAGGAGCCACCCATTAGCTATGACTGGACCTAACCTAGGTACCAGAGGTGAAAGATCTGTGTTTAGTCCACTTCCCTTTCATCGGAATGGAGGTCATGTAGACGCTTGCTCACAAATTCTATCAGGGTGCTTCTCAAATAAATTCCATTTATTCACACACTACAGCCAAGCATTGGTTAAACAAAAAAAGTGACTGATAATCATTTACGCTCAAGTTTGAACAGATGTTTTTATTTAAGTTTTGTTGATATTTCCCAGTTTAAACTAGGAAAAGAATAAAGAGAAAATTCTAAAAATTCACTTGTTAATCATTTTATTTCCACTATGCTAACGAACTTACAGGCTTACTAGCTATATGCTACTCACCTATCACAAAAGGAATGGATAAGATCTGCATTACTCTGGTTACTCAGGGCTGCTTCAAACAAGTATTTAATAATGTGGCAGAGCTAACACTTTTTATGGCTGAAAATAACAGTTCACACTCTCAGAAAATCAGAACAATTAAAAATCACTTCTCAAATATTTGATAATAGTCCCCAGGAAAATTCATCGATCTCATGATGTCTCTGCTGCACTCAAAAGTCACAAACCAACTCGTACTTATCCTTTATATTCCAGTAGCATTTTACTCCCTGGGGAGTAAGGCTGACAGCACTTGCACCGATGCGTTTGTTTGCATTAGTCTTTATATCAATGCATTTTGGCATCACAGGCGATAAAGGCCGGTTAGCACCAATTCCTTATGCTGGAGTTTGCTTTCGCAGGGGGTCTTCCTGCAATTCCTTTGATTACCTGTTGTTATGGGACAGTATTTTCCATGGCCAACTTTTGACCATCTCCAGTGGAAGGACATACCCTGCCTATAACAAATGATTCGTCTGAATGGCTGTTCAGAATCCAGTGCTGTGGATATGTGGATATAGCTCTACTGGGAGACAGAGGTAAGCAGAGGTCACAACAACATCAACGCAACATCAATGTCAGCTCTGGCTCAGTGGTTGCGCTCTGACATGCACTCTCAAGGTGGAGTTCAAATCCCACCTCAGGACTTCACACCCCAAAAGTGAGGGAGAGTTGTTGGAAGATGGTATATTTCAGGTAAGATGTTCAAGACCCAGTCTTTCCTCTCAAGTGAGTACTATTTCGAATAGCAAGCAAATTACCCCAGTGTCCTGGATGGAAAGGATCCCAAAAGCAGATTAGGTGACACAAGACTGGATAAATCGGTGAGTAATGAGGGTGACAGAGTTCACAAAGGGATATAGACAGGTTAAGGGAGTGGGCAAAATCTAGGGAGGTGGAATTCAACATGAGATTTGGTTAGATAAGAATGGAGCTAAACATTATTTGAATAGAGAAAGACTGCAGAAAGTTACAGAAGAGGAATTTGGAAATCATCATGAAAATATCACAAAAAAATTGTAAAGGTTCAACAGGAAAGAGGGAAGGCGAATGGTGTGTCAGTCTTTATTTTAAAGGGAATGGAGTGAAAAGAGGGAGTTATTGCTAAATCTGTACAAGGCATCAGTCTGACCACACCTGGAATACTGTGAACAGTTTTGGATCTCTCATCTAAGAGAAGATGTGTAGGCATTGGAGCAGTCCAGAGAAGGTTCACTAGGTTGATCCCAGGTAGGAGGGAGTGGTTGAGTAGCTTGGGTCCATGCTCACTGGAGTTCAAAAGAATGAGGCACGACATAGCAGAAACAAAAATTCTTCAGAGGCTTAACAAGGAAATGCTGAAAGGTTCATTCTAAGAGTGGGAAAGTTTGCTACCAGGAGCCATATCATCTCAGAGCAATTAGTCACTCCTTTAAGGCAAAGGCAAGCAGGGATTTCCTCTCAGTATTAAATCTACGGAATTCTTTACTGCAAATGTATTAAATACATTCAACACGGTGATAGACAGACTCAGAAAGACATCAAGAGTTGTGGAGAAAAGTTATGGGGTTAATCCTCTATACCACTTTGGTGTGGTGCAGAGGATTATTACATCAACCAGGATCTCTCTGAATGGCAGTGCAGACTCAATGGACAAAATGACCTACTTCTGCTCCTCCATGTTATGCTCTTGTGATTTCATCATTATCTGTAGGATCTTGCCGCAAACAGTTTGGCTGCCACATTTGCTACATTTGAGCCATGGTCAAACTTTGAATAAAGTATTTAATTGGATGTAAACTGCTGGGGTGTCTGATGATCATAAAAAGCATTATATAAATGCAAGTTTTATTTAAGGTGTCAATATCAGAGGGTATAGTTTAGTTCTTGATCCAAAGCCATTTTTCCAGCCTCTTCAAATAGTTCAATAGGTGAAGAATATTGTCCACATTGAAATCATGCAAGATTTGAGAATAGACAAAATGAACAAGTTTCATTTGTCTACCATTTGGAGTTGTAGCCTTTTTAATTGGTGTATTTCCTAGGATTATGGTCAGATGCACAGCTAGCTGTACACATAGATCCCAAATTGGAGATGTCACATCCCATTCATTTATTCATTGTTGGTAATAGTCTGACCTTTCTGTAGTCTTCATTTTACTGCACAATGAGGCTATACTTTCCTGAGTGCAGCAGATGGTGGGCAATTTTCCAACTGAACCCAGATAATTTAACCATCCCTTTTGAAACACATACAGATCCAAGAGGAATTCTTGGCCTAAGGATCATATGGTGTAGAAGGAGGCAATTCAAACTATTTTACCTGCTCGAGCTATCCAATTAGTCCATACACCCTGTTCTTTTCTCTGAAAATGCTTCCTCCTTAAATATATATCCGATTCACTGAGACTTATGACTGAATCTATTTCCACTTGCCTTTCATACAACACATTCCACATCACAACAACTCATTATATTATAAAAATAATCTCAGCGACAGTCTGGTTCTTTTGCCACTGTTCTTAATTTTTTCTTTGTTTTCTGATTATCAATTGCCTGCCAATGGAAACAATTGCTTCCTATCTAAACTAAACAAAGAGCTTCATAAATTTGAACTTTGCAGTTTTAAAAAAAATCCTCAATCTCTCTGCTGAAAGGGAGAACCATTCCTGCTTCCGAAATCTTCCAGTTCCTCCCCTCCCATCTGCATGAAAGCATCTAAATTTTTCTGTATTCATTCATCAAAAATTAAACAGCACTTAACAGGACTTTAATGAGCCTTTTTCAGGCACGTTTTAAAACATTCGTCGAGGAAAAGAACATATACAAAAGATACTGGGTTGTGGTTATAATGAAATTCCTGTAAATCATAAGTGGTAACTGATCACATGACTCTCAATGAGCATGACGGCACTAGCTTAGAATGAGCATGTGCAAAGTCTGGTTTTGGACTCTATGCTGAAGAGATACATTTGGCCACCCACTGTGTGTGTTTTTGTCCATCTGCTGCTCATGATGAGACTGTTACTACCATCCTTGTTGAAAGTAGGAAACCACACGGGAAGCTTGGTCTAGTGTTGGGGCAGAAACACCACTTCCTAACTGGAAGTTAGTAAACAAGATATTGTTTATTACATGTTAGCAGCTAGTCACAGATTACATTGATATAACAGACATTGTTACAGGGACTTTGAGAAGGAGCAGGTGCTTGGTCTCAGACATTTGAGATCCTAAGCTGTTCTGCTCACATGTCCATATGACATAATCAGAGTACTTTTGGCACACCTCACCATTAATCCTTTCCAGATCCATATACATCACAACGTACATGTGCAATAAATGGGTTTCACAGTACATAAAATGAGTTAAAGAAGTTTCTTAGCGATAAAGAGCAAGCAACCTCAGGTACAGTGCATGTCTCAGACAACTGCAGCCCAGGATAGTTCAGACCAGCATCTCAATGCTCAGTGCAGTTAGCGGCAGAAAAAAGTGCAGACATCAGGCCAGATGTGGGATCTCTTGAAGTGACAGTTTCACTGCTATAGAACAACTTCAGAATTACACGTGTGTAATTGTAAAAAAGTGTGCAAAACAATATAATTACACTAATGTATAGTAAGCTGGTGTGAGGGATAAAAAGTCATTAGACTTTCTTCTTTCCAGGGCAGGTTTAATATTGAAACATTCAATTTGCTATGCAGGCAGAAATCAGGTCTAAAAATGGTTAGCACTTCAAGAAAACATTGTGGACTCTTCTGACACAGTCAGGTTGGCCCTAAGCGGCATTATCCTATTGAAAGCCTACCAAAATGTCACAAGTGTGGAAATCAATGTCCCCAGCCAGCTGAAGGTTGTACAGGGTATGGCTCTACACAGAATCACAAGTACAGGTTAATGTTCAGCAAGAGCTGTGTGCTGTAGGCACAGCCAATTGGACACTTTCAAAAATATTGTAAATTAATAGCATCATCCTCACGTCAAAAAGAAAGGAACGGTATGCTTAAAAAGGAAAAATTCCAACAAAATAGAAATGAAGTAACTTTAAGATACATAACAGGTGATGACAACATTCGTGGGTGAGGTCAAAAGAGAGTCAAATCAGATTTTGCATCAACTTGAGGGCACAAGGATTTTAAACAGGATTTAAAATCATCACAGAATCAGAGGTTTAACACAGATTAGCTAACATAGAACTCCCAAGGTCCAGACGGCACAGATATTCAAGTTCATGGGTAAATCAACATAAAGCTTAGTCAAAAGTGACAAAATGACAGTTAAAATATGTCAAAATTCTGCTGACGTGGCACTGCATCCAGTGGGTCCTGGTTTTGGAGGGCAGTGGGGTTTGGGAGTGATCAGATCCTACACATTTGGGGGTTGGCCAGGTTTATTGGGGGAAGGTTGTTGCCTCTCATGGTGGTGGTCGGGCTGGGGGAAAGAGGGTGGTTAGTTCAGTGGTGGGAGGGGCATGAGGGGTGGGAGGTAAGTGGAGCAGCAGGAGGAGGATGTCAGTTTTCGGGTCTCAGGGATGCATTGGGAAAGACCCTGGGTTGAGGCCCAGAGTTGTAGGGTCCAGTAGGATGTGTGGAGGAGTGGAGTCCCAAGGGTCTCTGATAGATTAGGATCCTAGAGAGGGGTTGGGGGTCATGTCAGGAGGGTGGTGCCAGTGAGGTGGGATTAGTTTAGATATAGGTGGGTCAGGTGTCAGGTTGGGGGGGGGTGTGAAATGAAGGGCGTCAGGGATTGGGGAGGGATGTAGTTGGCAAGTCAATGGGGAGTCAGTGGTTCGGTCTTATTGTTACCAGGAATTAGAGTTGACTTTAAACCTCCAACTATACCCAGATAACAATTAAGCTTAGGAGTGTCAAAACCCGCAGAATTCAAATTGAAGGTGATTTTATGGAGGGTTCCAGATGCGGTACCCATCAGAACTTTATATTTCCCAGATAATTTCCTCAGAGTCAGACAATTATTCTAGGGAGGGACACTTGGGTGTACAGAATAACTTTGGGATCAGAACACCATTTGGGACAGTTCGTGATTAATCTTCTTTTCATCAGTTCACGGTGGCTCAGTGGTTAGCACTGCTGCCTCACAGCGCCAGGGATCCAGGTTCGATTCCACCCGTGGACGACCATCTGTGAGAAGTTTGCACGTTCCCCCGTGTCTGTGTGGGTTTCCCCTGGGTGCTCTGGTTGCCTCCCACAATCCAAAGATGTGCAGGCTAAGTGGATTAGCCAGGCTAAATTGCCCGTAGTGTTCAGGGATGTGTAGATTAGGTGGGTTATAGCAGGGTGGGATACTCCGAGTGTCAGTGTGGACCTATTGGGCTGAAGGGCCTGTTCCCACACTGTAGGGATTCAACGATGATCTATCATTTAGCTAAAAGTACTTTGAAATTCATGCTCTGTGGAATTTTCTATTTGTTTTCATCCGACTGGAGCGTGTGCAAATTAGTTTCTTTGCACAGCAGACACATTCGGCAATGCAAACAGACCATAATCTCCACCTCTTTGATTATGTTTATTTTGGCAATGAACCAGTTATCTGTTATTGATTGAAAACCTAGCCCGTTTGCTCTGAATACCAAACCTGGCAGAGTCTGAAACCTACATGAACTGTTGTGTCACAAACCTGGTTAAATGTAAAATTTGTTCTGATGAGCAGAAGAGTACGACTGGAAGAGGAAACAGTGACCCAGTCCAGTCTCAAACCATCTGCCATATGGATGATATCTTAATACATAGTAAAAATCAAGAAGGAAAAACAACAAATGGCCAGGAAAGCAATTGAAAACACTGGCCTAATTAATGGCCACACTAATTGAGAAATCCCAACTTTCTAGAATGCTGTTATATTTCAAGGAAACATGATCCAAGAGCTAGGCATCATGGTGGGCCCAAGGAACATAAGAGCCAATTTCTAGCACAGAAGCACATATAAATAATCAGTCAATCTCACTTTAAGAGTTTTGACCAAGACTGAACAGAGCTACATAACCGTAGAGAAGGAAGCATTGGCAATTAACTGGGTGTGTGAAAGGTTCGGACACTACCCCATGAGACAAACTCCAGGTCAAGACAGACCACAGGCCTTTGCTAACATTACTCAAACAACCTACACATTTGAAGCTTCATGCTCAGGATGAAGAGGTACAATTATGGAATAGGCTGTGTTTCAAGTAAAAGATAAAGATGCCACAGTCACAGAGGACTATAGCACTGATCTCTCACTGGAGAGGTGTGACTGGTGCTGGTTTAACCCGAGTATCACCACACCTTAGGCAAGGGAAAAGGTTTGAGAAGGAGAGTCACTCATGGTAACCTCATGCTGTTGGTGTCACTCTGCATTGCAAAACAGCTGACCAACCCACTGAACTAACCCCCGATAGTAACACACGTAGCAGCAGGCACATTCTTGGAGGCAGCAGTAAATTGAGCAATTTCTTTGCAAGTGCTGTCTTATTCTATGGCTGTCACACCAACTGAGAGAAAATGTAAACAAATTCTAACTGCTCAATAATCCGACACGACGTCTGATATCTCAATAATTTGTCTGCGAGGATGGTCAACATATATTCCAGAGAAAGGCACCTCATGCAACACCAGTACGTGACATTGGTGGAAGACTTATTGGTGTATGAGCCTAGAATTTCCATACCAAAGCATAGAGAAACTTTACAACTGGACATTGCTTATTGTGCACTTTATACCTCAGAGTGGTGACCAGGCTTTTCAAAAGTCTTAAAATAAAAACCGAAAGAACTGCGGATGCTGTAAATCAGGAACAAAAAAAAAATTGCTGGAAAAGCCCAGCAGGTCTGGCAGCATCTGTGAAGAAAACAGAGTTAATGTTTCGGGTCTGGTGACCGTTCCTCAGAACAGTTAACTCTGTTTTCTCCTTCACAGATGCTGCCGGATCTGCTGAGCTTCTTCAGCAACTTTGTTTTTGTTTTCAAAATGGACCAAACATTTGTGGTACACAGCCATGTGAGTACAGGGCCAATGATTTCATCAAGATTTCTAAACAAAGCCATGGAAAAGGCTAGCAAGGACTTATTTACTTGTAGTCAAAAGGTATTCAAGGGGGACTGAAGTGGCAATAAAGTGGATTCACAGTTTCCCATCTGAACTGATATCAGAGAATAGATCTCAATTTGTGAACAAGGATTCAGGAAGTTCCCTTTGGAGGCCAGCATCACCCAGATGATAGGTTCTCCGTGCCATCCTCAGTGAAATGGTAAGGCGGAAAGAGTAAATACTGCAAGGTCACTAACGTACTGGAACCCAAATTGGGAATTAGTGGTTTATTATTTGTTCGCAGGATGAGGCATCACTGGCCAGGCCGGCATTTATTGCCAACAGGGCAGTTAAGAGTCAACCACATTGCTGTGGGTCTGGAGTCACATGTAAGGTAAAAATGGCAGTTTTCTTCCCTAAAGGACATTAGTGAGCCAGGTGGATTTTTCCACCAATCCAGATTTTTAAAATTTAATTCAAATATCACCATCTGCCATGGTGGGATTCAAATCTGGGTCTCCAAAGCATTACCTGGGTCCAGTGACAATAACACCGAGCCATTGCTTCTCCCACTGCTCTGTTACATAGCAACACTAAAGAATAGCAAATAAGCAGCAGCAGATTTGTTAATGGGGAGGAATTTAAAAATGGATGGGCCAGTTTAGAATATAATCACAACTACAGACACAGGGCAAAAAACACAGTCAACTTTAAACCCAGGGCAGAAAGCGTGGTTAAGGACCAGGAAATCAGAAACCATCGTCATCAGAAAAACAGATTAATGGCGATTTTATGCTGTTGAGTGGTATGAAAGAGGCATTTAGGAGGAACAAGACGACATTGATCTTATTCAAGCCTACAAACGAGATGAAGTTTGATTATCACAGGTTGTGGGACAGCCATACTAGATCAGACAGTGTACAGAGTTGTACAAATATCCCAGACAAGATACAACACCATCAGTGCTCGCATTCAATTCAAACAAACTAGATTTAGACATCCGGTCAGAGTTCCAGAACTTCTCAGCCTGAGAGATTCGGAATTTGAGGGAGGTTGGGAGAAAAGGTGATCATCATGATGACAAGAATATTGGTAATAGTTTTTGTAGTCATTATTAAGTGAGTAAAAGTAAATGACAGGAATAACATGGACGAAAAAGAGAGAAACTTGGAGAGATGTGGCATAATGAGATTCATGTGATCCATAACATCATTTCCATGACTGACATGTGTAAAAGAGAAGCCAGCAGTCTAGAATGAGTGTGCAAAGAGGACGACTTAGACACCACAACAGACAGCTGTGTTTGATAAGCTATTACATATACTTGTCAACAAAGGAATGTTGGAGCACGTAGGAGTTGAACAGCTTTAAGAGATCAGAGAGTCACTTTGCATGGAAACAAACCCTTCGGCCTAACTCGTCCATGCTGACCAGGTTTCCTAAACTGAATTTGTCCCTTTTTCATTTGGCCCATATCCCTTTAAACTTTCCATCAATGTACCATGTTTGTAAGAATTCTTCAACCTGATCACTCAGCCTGCTTGATAAGCTCACACTCCTAGACTCAACAGATCTCTTTTCAGATGTTGTCAAATTCAAAGCTGGAGCAGGATGGGGAAATTAATGTTCGAAAGCTCATGACATGTTTACAAGCAGTCTTCCTTAAAAACTTAATGGTGAGCAAATATACAAACTTCTACATCAGGAGCAGGGATAAACAATTCCATTAAGACTTTAAGATGTCAAAGCAGAAGTTGGCCATTCAGCCCATCGAGTCTGCACTGCCATTCATGGCTAATCTGATCATTCTCAACTCCATTTTCCTGCCTTTTCCCCATTGACCCTCGATTGTCCTACTGATTAAAAAATGGTCCATTTCAATGTTGAATATACTTAGTGGCCCAGGCTCAACAGCCCTCTGCAGTAAAGCATTCCACAAATTCATTACCCTCCTGAGAAGGAAGTCTTCCTCCTTTCTGAATTAACTGAGTAAGCTCATCATCATGAGCCTCATCTGCCTTTCTACAAGATCAAGGCTGATCAGATAGTGATCTCAACCCCACATAACCTGACAATTCACTTACTGGTCAAGAATCTGTCTACATCTATCTCAAATGACACCCTGTCAACCCCAACTTGTGACTTTTGAGGGATGAACTTCAATGAAAAACCACTTTTTAAAAAATATGTCCCTTAGTACTAGTCTCTTGCATAGAGGCAAAACATCCATTCAGCATTCTCATTGTCCAGTCCCCCTAAGAATCCTGTGTGTTAGTAAGATGATCACTCCATCTTCTAAACTCCAATGGATACTCATTTTCCCAACTACAGGGCAAAAAGTTCCTATATCAAATAGTACAAAACAAATGCGCTAACTGCCACTTCTAATTAGTCAATGCAGCCAGATCCTGGTCAATTGATTATCAGATAATTATTACAACTCGTGGAGCTGAATTGTATCTATTCAACTGGCAAGGATTGCTCATCATCTCTCTGATGGGGATGTCCTCTCCAGTGAGGGGAGCAAGTCTTGTCTCCAGCTGCTAATGGCTGCAGATGGCCAGTCAGAGCAGGAATGCATTCTTTGCTGACCCTTCAGTGGGTGGCAGCACAGGAACCCCAGCATTCTGTTACGGGCTCTAATGTACAGGATCATTTAGGGTCATAGAGATGTACAGCACGGAAATAGGCCCTACAGTCCAACTTGTCTATGCTGACCAGATATCCTAAATTAGTCTAGTCCCATTTGCCAGCATTTGGCCCATATCCTTATAAACCCTTCCTATTCATTTACCCATCCAGATGCATTTTAAATGTTGTAATTGTACCAGGCTCCCCCACTTCCTCTGGCAGCTCATTCCATACATGCACCACTCTGTGTGGAGAAAACTGCCCCTTTGGTCTCTTTTAAATCTTTCCCTTCTCACCTTAAACGTGTGCCATCTAGTTTTGGACTCCCCTACCCTGGGGAAACAACCTAGGCTATTCACCCTATCCATGCCCCTTGTGATTTTATAAACTTCCATAGTGTCGCCCCGGCCTCCGATGCTCCAGGGAAAATAGCCAGCCTATTCAGCCTCTCCCAATAGCTCAAACCCTCCAACCCTGGCAACATTCTTGTAAATCTTTTCTGAACCGTTTCAAGTTTGAGGTCCTGTATTTAATCAATTTCAGCAATTTTCAAATCAAGGTCGAGGACGGTCTCAAAATCTCCCCACCCCCGGCCTCATCCCATGTCCAACCCTTCCTCTCAACCCCGCCTCCTTGACCTGACACAACCTGTCCATCTTCTCGCCTACCTATCCGCTCCTCCCACCTCACTGACCAATCCCCACCACTCCCTTCCTGTACTAACCTATCACCATCCTACCTACCTTCCCCAGCCCTAGCCCTCTTCTATTTATTTCTGAGCCCCCTTCCCCCTCCCCATTTCTGAAGAAGGGTCCTGACCCGAAACATCAACTTCCCTGCTCCTCTGATGCTGCCTGGCCTGTTGTGTTCATCCAGCTCCACACATTTCTGACTCCAGCATCTGCAGTTCTGACTATCCCTCAAGAATGGTCATGTTGGGTTTTTAAAATCAGTCTCTCATACTGTCAAGACAGACATCTCATGGTTAGCTGCAGAATCAAGATTCATTTATTTTGCTCCAAATATTTGTCTCAATCCCCAAATCTTAGTAGTATTCCCATATACAAGTGCTATATTTTTGAATTTTCGTACTATCTCTCTTGAATTAGAAGGTAAATTTTGGCCATTTAATGCATGTAAAGGAACTAGTATATTCTTACCCCCAAAAACGTTAAGGTTTTTGTCATCTGTTACTACTCTCCGGACAAATGAGATTCAGTTTTGATCAAAACAGGATTCAATCCTCTCAGTTTAGTCATGAGTTACTCTGTAACAAGTAACAAATAAAATCCCACAGACCAAAATGGGGACTGGGTGGTGGTGTCCAAATTTCTTTGAATTCTTTGACAGGATCAAAGTTTAAATTAAAACTCATGACTTTAATGCATTGGTATTAAAAACGCTTCGGTATTAAAATATATACTTCCAGTAGAATATAGATTTTATGCACAATAAACAGGAGAGTGTGGGGGCAGCACTTTGGCTCGGCGGTTAGCACTCCTGCTTCACAGCACTAGGGACCCGGCTTCAATTCCACCCTTGGGCGACTGTGCAAACTCCACACAGACATTCTCCCTGCATCTGCGTGGCGCTCCAGTTTCCTCCCACAGTCCAAACATGTGCAGGCTAGGTGCAATAGCCATGGGAAATGCAGGGTTACAGGGGTAGGCTGGCAGTGCGGGTGGGTGGGGTGCTCTTCGGAGGGTTGGTGTGGACTCAATGGGCTGAAATGGCCTGTTTCCATTTAGTACAGATTCTATGAAACACAATCAAATCAATCAAGCGATTTGGTGTGATAACCAAGATATTGGTTGGCCAGACGTAACAAAAACAACAAAAAACCCTGCAGATTATGGAAATCTGAAATAAACTCAGGGAATTCTGGACCTAGTCAGTACATCTGGCAACTGTTTCTCTTTGTACAGATATTAATGTTTAATTCACACAAAAAAAAAGTGTTCACACTATTCTGCCTACTATAGATTAATTTACTTAACCACTATTTCACTTCTAATTCTGTTCACGTTACCTCTGATGAATCGTAGGGGTCCAGTTTTCCCCATGGACTCCTTGCCCTGGGCATGCCGTTAACTGGTATCGATTCGATAGCCACGAGAAGGCTATCACCCTGCTGCCCTTTGAGCGTCTGCTTCCAGTGCTGCTCTCTCTCTACATTTGACGTTCCTGCTGGACTCATGCAGTCTGGTATTCCCAGTGCAGTTACGCTGTCTAGTTTTTCATGGCCCATTACATTTACTGCAGAATTCTCCTGGCAAGAACGTAAAGGATATCTCTCATTGGTAGACTCTTTCATTATCCATTCTACTTCAGAGTCGTCTGAGTCTTCCTTCAGAAAGTGAGCAAGCTAGTAGGGAGAATGGAAGCAAACATGGGAGGGGTTATAAGATGACCAGCATTTATGGAAGATCCCAGAAAGACAGATTGATAGATGGCGAGAAATGAAAAGGAGAGAACACATATTGGAAAGTGTGGAATAAAAATCAAAAAAGGTTATGCACAACAAAATCATGAATAAATGCATGAGAAATAAGGTTTTCATTTCAGAAGAAACAGCTTGATTTAATTTCAACTAAAATAGTGATTGACTGTGAAACTTGATTAATGTTGAACAATCACATCTACCACTCGGTGTCACTGTACTTATACTAAAAATGATAAAACTCAAGATATTCCGGTTCAAGAACAAAAAGTGTATTAAAGTGACAGGTGGCTGCTTATTATTCTGTTGCAGTTGAGAATTCTTTTCATAAACAAAATGCAAAACTAAAGGTCCATAACATATTGTAGGCATGTATCATGATGCAAATCAGTTTCTGAAAACTCTAAAGATTGACAAGTCAGGTTTCATGCTTCTAATACATAATGAGACTTAGCAATAAAAATCCATTTGGGGAGGATGTCCTAATTATTTTCAATTCAGAAATGTTAATACGCATCTCTAGAACAGGTGGGACATGAACTCGGTCTCCTGGATCAGGTGTAGGGACACTACCTCTGATCCATAGGGACCTTCCATTTGAAATACTGTCCTAATATTAATCACTTAAAACAGTCCCTTGAATGGATTTAGCAGTGAGCACACTACACAGTGAAGCAACAATCCACATACAATTATCATTCCTCTCTTGATTACTAACTCGCGCTGGTTTACCAATCTTGGATAACAGTTGAAGATTTTACAATTGATCTCAGCTAAGGAAAATTGCTTCTAGTTACTTCCAATGCAGCGATGTTATGAAATCTTTCTGTATACAAATGACAATCAACCAATAAAGACGACAAAACTCACCACAGTCCCAGAGGATCATGGGGCTGTGCTATCATTAGAGGGAGACGACTGACAGTGGGTTTCACCGGAGGTTCAGTGCACCTCGGGTGGGAGGGTGGGGGAATGTCTGAGGTCAGGCTTTCACGGTAACCTTGGGATGCCTGCAGAAAATCAACAGGATGATGCAAAGGGGGTTTTAGTTCATCCCTGCAGAATGACTAACCCGAATGGTCTGATCTTATGAGAAAGTGCAAATGTGTCATGCCATGTGAGGACAGTTGTGCTACAACATAATGGGCCTGATTTTACTAATGTCGAAGTAAACGTGTTCGAGTGAATTAAAACCTTTGCCGATTGAATCAAATCACTTACAGAACAGAAGGAAGCCATTTGGCCTTTTGAGTCTATGCCAGCAGTTCAACTGTCTATCAACGTGCACAGTTCAGTTAGTACAAAAACAAACTCACTTGGCTGAAGTATCAAAGGCCAACTTATGGAAAGAAAAAGACTAATGGAGCTGGGGGCTAGGGGTGAGGGGGGTGGGGTGGCGTGACTGTTTATTGGCCATCTGAATAATCAATAACGTATCACAATGACCTCTGTACGGCTTTTTGAAACTAATGTCATTGCTCAGGCATGTCTCAAAAGAAGAAACATTGCTTGGGTCAACTCCTGTATTTACAAATCTCCGACTTCCAGTTTATAAACTATAACAAGTGTTGGACTCCAGATAGAATCCAGATTTCAGATATCAGCCCTCAGAAAAAGGTATGTTGAGAATGATCTTGTCTGTCCTATGTAGAATAACCGAGGGACGCGGAGAGTATGAAGGATTGGAGATTGAAACTTTTGTGAAATTGGCCTCCCACACACTCAGTGAATATGCAGCATTCAGAATGGTACTGTTGTCACAGGGGAGAACTATCTCAGCCTCTGCAGCAAAGAAATGATCATGGAGAATTTAAAAGAATTAAATGTTAGAATTTTATGTAAGAATGATTCAGATTAAAAGCATGTCTTTTAGGCTACAATTGCTAAGAAAGGATAGACATAAGTATAATGGAAGGGATATGCACTTAGCAATGAGGTGATCATCTGATCAACAATGAGGGAATTTTATTGTCTAATAGCAAATGAGATGTTACTATCCAACAAACCTTAAGAATGAGGAAATCATTAATATTGCATCCATACTATTTCAAATTATTGGGAATAAAGATTACAAGATTCTAATAGGAAATCGAGTAAACATTACAGTTGGATAATAAACAAAGAGTAGGCGTTACTAACTGGGAATAATTATGAAGCATACAATAAGCATCACTATTTCAAGTGGTACATGAAGAGACTGAAAAAAATCATTGACTAATTTCCAAGAATAAAATCACTAACATTTCAATCTGCATAATTGTTACCTGTTTCTGATCCACACAGCACTGTGTGAAACTTGTCCTCCTGGCACTGTGGTCACTTTGAGGTTGAAATACCTCATTGTAGTTGGGGTGCTCCGTATGGAAACGCACAGAGTGCTCATCATCTTCAGGTTTGCCCTGAGGCAAGTCACATTGTGCCATCTCAGTGCAGGAAGGGAATGGCAGAGTCAGCAAAAGGGACAGAGCAAATGAAGAAGAGGGAAAACAAAGAGAAAAAGGAACATGCCAAAGGAAACGTTTATGCAAAACAGAAAATTGAAATGTGATCTGATTAAAAATAATAGAAGCAAAAAAATGTTTAACAGTTACAGCAAAAGTAATTAGCATCAATTCCGGTTCTAATTAGTTCATGCAGCATATATGCCAGATAAAGTTCAGCTGGTCGGGGCATGGATGTTCTTTAACTATACTGTGTAACAGTGAGGCAGTGACCTGATCTGGAAGCAAAACTCAATCTGTTGCATCGCCAGTGATTTATACAGTTCTGCTGCAACTTTCCAACTCTTATATTCTATGCCTTGGTTAATGAGAGAAAGTATCCCATATGCCATTTGTTATGATTCTAGCAGATGTTATTACTGGGCAAGTCAGATCCCAGGCATGAACTTGACTTGATGGATTATATTTAGATTTACTTTGGCTTTGAAAAAGTATTCTCTCACTGAAACATAAACATGCAACGCTGCAGAGTTTGCTTTTGTGAAGATTAAGTTTAAATTTAAAGTATTAATTAAGATGATATTCATAACTTTCACCTCCACAAAGTTTCCATTCTGGTAGCTAATCAAACAAATTCTTTCCTGAGTTACAGAGATAGTAGGAACTGCCGATGCTGGAGAATCTGAGGTAACAAGGTGTAGAGACGGACGAACACAGCAGGCCAAGCAGCATCACAGGAGCAGGAAAGCTGACGTTTCGGGCCTAGACCCTCCCCCATTTCTGAAGAAGGGTCTAGACCCAAAACGTCAGCTTTCCTGCTCCTCTAATGCTGCTTGGCCTGCTGTGTTCATCCAGCTCTACACCTTGTTATCTCTTTCCTGAATTATCCGCTTTTTCCCTATATTTTTTCAAATATGTTTCAGCTTACCTTAATTTTACCTTTTCTTATCCCCTTTTATTAAGGAAGGGTCAAGTTTTCCTGCTCCTATGATGCTGCTTGACCTGCTGTGTTCATCCAGCCCCATGCTTGTTATCTCGGATTCTCCAGCATCTGCAGTACCTTTTTATCTCTGCTACCCTTACCTGGTCTGGCCTACAAGCAACACTGGACTGACAGCAATGTGGTTGATCTTAACTACCCTCTCGGCAATAAATGCTGAACAAGTCAGTGATACCCGCATCCCATGAACAAATATAAAAACAAAACTCTTTTGCCTTCCAGTTCCTGTTTTAATTGCATTCCAGCACTTTCTATGCTCCTCTTAGCTTCCTGCAACTCAGCTCATGGTAAGAGAGATATGGAATTGGAGAACAGCACATTACAGGAGGTGGTAATTCGTCCGTTGAGACTCTGGTAATGTCGTGGGGACCTGGTTCAAATCCTGCTATGGTGGATGGTGGAATTGGAATGCAATAAAAGTCTGGAATTAAGAGTCTAATAATAATCATGAAACCATTATTGATTGTCGGAAAAACCTTTAATGTCTTTTATGGAAGGAAACTGCCATGCTTACCTTCTCTGACCTACATGTGAGTCCAGACCTTCAGTAATGTGACAGCCCTTTGGGCAATTAGGGATGAACAATTAATGCTGGCCTAGTCATTCACATTCCTTGAATGAAGAAAAAAAACCCACCTACCTAGACTCCATTTTCACCCCCTTGGTCCAGGAACTCCCTACCTACGTCCGTGACACGACCCACGCCCTCCACCTCCTCCAGAACTTCCAATTCCCAGGTCCCCAACACCTCATTTTTACTATGGACGTCCAGTCCCTATACACCTGTATTCCCCATGCTGATGGCCTAAAGGCCCTCCGCTTCTTCCTGTCCCGCAGAACAGACCAATCCCCCTCCACCGACACCCTCATCCGCCTAGCCGAACTCGTCCTCACCCTCAACAACTTCTCTTTCAATTCCTCCCACTTCCTACAGACAAAGGGGGTGGCCATGGGTACCCGCATGGGCCCAAGCTACGCCTGCCTCTTTGTAGGTTATGTGGAACAATCCCTCTTCCAGACCTACACTGGCCCTAAACCACACCTCTTCCTTCGTTACATTGATGACTGCATTGGCGCCGCCTCGTGCTCCCACGAGGAGCTCGAACAGTTCATCCAATTCACCAACACTTTCCACCCCAACCTGAAGTTCACCTGGACCATCTCCAACACTTCTCTCTCCTTCCTGGACCTCTCTGTCTCCATCTCGGGTAACAACCTAGAAACTGATGTCCATTTCAAGCCCACTGACTCCCACAGCTACCTGGAATACACCTCCTCCCACCCACCCTCCTGCAAAAATGCCATCCCCTATTCCCAATTCCTTCGCCTCCGCCGCATCTGCTCCCAGGATGAGACATTCCAATCCCGCACATCTCAAATGTCCTCATTCTTCAAGGACCGCAACTTCCCCCCCACAGTGGTCGAGAACGCCCTCGACCGTGTCTCCCGCATTTCCCAGAACACATCCCTCATGCCCCGTCCCCGCAACAATAACCAAAAAAGAATCCCCCTCGTCCTCACATACCACCCCACCAACCTCCGGATCCAACGCATCATCCTCCGACACTTCCGCCATCTGCAGTCAGACCCCACCACCAAAGACATCTTTCCCTCCCCACCCTTATCGGCCTTCCGGAGGGACCACTCCCTCCGCGACTCCCTTGTCCGCTCCACACTCCCCTCCAGCCCCACCACACCCGGCACTTTTCCTTGTAACCGCAGGAAGTGCTACACCTGCCCCCACACCTCCTCCCTCACCCCAATCCCAGGCCCCAAGAAGACTTTCCACATCAGGCAGAGGTTCACCTGCACATCTGCCAATGTGGTATACTGCATCCGCTGTACCCGTTGTGGCTTCCTCTACATCGGGGAAACCAAGCGGAGGCTTGGGGACCGCTTTGCAGAACACCTGCGCTCAGTTCGCAACAAACAACTGCACCTCCCAGTCGCGAACCATTTCAACTCCCCCTCCCATTCCTCAGATGACATTTCCATCCTTGGCCTCCTACAATGCCACAGTGATGCCACCCGAAGGCTGCAGGAACAGCAAATCATATTCAGCCTGGGAACCCTGCAGCCCAATGTGGATCAATGTGGATTTCACAAGCTTCAAAATCTCCCCTCCCCCAACCGCATCCCAAAACCAGCCCAGCTCATCTCCACCTCCCTAACCGGTTTTTCCTCTCACCTCAAGCCACACCCCCATCTCCTATC
>JAHRHZ010000095.1:1872253-1900065 GCA_024137785.1 Ginglymostoma cirratum | reverse complement strand
CCATCCTCTATCCGCCTCCCCCTCTCTCCCTATTTATTTCAGAACCCTCTTCCCCTCCCCCATTTCTGATGAAGGGTCTAGGCCCGAAACGTCAAGCTTTCCTGCTCCTATGATGCTGCTTGACCTGCTGTGTTCATCCAGCCCCATGCTTGTTATCTCGGATTCTCCAGCATCTGCAGTACCTTTTATCTCCATTGCCTATTATGCAGTTTCTTCAACATAAGGGAGGGGGCAGTGTTTGATAGAAACCAGTTTGAGGTTGACGTGGCTGAACACCCCTGTTCAGACAGCAAGCATGACCCAGAGCTTCCAGTCGTTTGCTATTTTGATTCTCCACCACATTTCCACTGACTCACCTAGTTCTCTATCCTTGATCTCCAATACTGTTCCCATGAAGCTCAAGCAAAGTATTCAATTAGACACTTTACGACCTTACAGATTCATCATCATTTTCAATAATTTCAGATCACAACCACAGTTCTTATTCTTCCACATGCAGGTGCTGTAATGATTCTGCTGTTTATTTAATCTCTCCTGGGCTTTCAACATCACAGTTCCTCCCTTTTGTTCTTTCTATCCATCCCCTTTTCCTGTATCTGAACTGTCTTAATACTAGTTATATCTATAACCAGTTCCAGTTATGGCCCAAAATCATAGGCATAACATTTTAACTCATTTCCCTCTCCATAAGTGCTGTGTGCTCAACCGAATATTTTTAGCAATCTGTTTTGATTTCATACTTACATTCTCTGCAGTATTTGCCTTTCTTTTCCCCCTCTTTTATTCTTACAGATGTTCATGGCTATAACATGCACATCCATCTCTCTCGGTAAATATTAACTAACATATTTGGCACGAGGAGAGCTACACCTTATACTAAATGAACATGACTGAAGCAGACATGACATATTTGCAGAGATATGTTTAGGTATATCTTATACATGCACCGATTAACTAAATGCGCATGTTGACATTTTTCCTTAGACATTCCCACTAATGTAAATAACTACATAAACCTGATAAACCATGCACATCCACACAGTAATGCCTATAGATACTTCATCTCTCCATAAACAAAAGCCTATGGCAGCATATATAAGTGTCGACGTACTTCTTCACGTATATTCTGCATGCAAACTCAATGCTATAATAAAACGTCCAAGTAAGATCTCTTAAATCTAACCAGTAGGTCTTGCCATTCTGAAGAATGTTCCATCAGCTGCCCTTCTTCCTAAATCTGGACGCGGATTGAATTTAAAAGTCTGGGGAGGCTGTAATATATAACTGACAGCACAAAGAGGACTGAATGTCCTTCATCTGTATTGATTTTGAATCCCCATGGGCTACAACTAATCAAATCAGAACAATGGTCATTCTGACAATGCTGTTTGTAATTCCCTGTACTCTCCATTTTCATAGGCCACCCTGAGTAGGACATTAACCATTGGGATGGAAATTCACAAGATAACTGAGTAATGTTAAGATCTGCATTGGCAACCAGTAAACCAAAATAATCAAAATAACTAAAATGACTCCCAAATGAAGAAATTAACACCATGTCACTTTTTTTAAAAATTATTGCTTTCAGGTAACTCAAGACCAAAGGAAATTAAGCATGAATTAACCTGCAAATGACACTTAAAAACAGATGAACTTTTTTTCAAAAAAAGTTTAAGTTATTTTTCTAAGCAACCTGTTCAGTGACATTATTACACACCTCTGGAGCAGGTGGGACTTGAACCCAGGTGTCTCTGTTTGGGGTAGGAACACTACCAGTGTAGTGCAAGAGGGCCCCTAAACTGACAAAATTCACTTTATACACAGTTGATTGATAAATGATGCGTTTTGTATAATCGTAAGCACCCGCATCACTCCTTACACAAACATATCACCACAGACCTTCCAACTTAATCAATTCATCCCTCAAGTTGCATTTGCTGGCATCCAGTGTGCACAGGTCTCGCAGTATATCACAGAAGTTCACCAATCCATCCTGAAATGTATTAATAGGATCACTGATACGCTGCTCTGGGGGAGTGGTAGCTGCTCTGCAGAGTATAACACTGGTATTCTCCCACCCCGCCACTCCACTAGTGCCCTTGCTGTGACCCATCATTCAGGCAACTCCAATAGCTGCCTCCTATGCTTAAATTAAGTTGCCTATGACCAGGTCTTCCAGTCCCAGAGCTGTTCAAGGCCATCCTTCACAGACAAACACAGCCTTATTAATGGCATAGATGCAATTTAAAACATCCAAGCACTATCGACACAATCAGGTCAATTCAATTAATCTCAGATAGCAATCAGACACAACCCAATCACTTGGAATGTGAGTCACTATCCATACGGCTCATTGCCTAGAGTCATATGTCAATCCGAGTTCAATTTAAACTTTGCGTGAATCTATCAAAACCACAAAGCTGATTAGAAGGGATCTCTGAAAGAGCCAATGCTTCTGGCCAAGGATCATCATCAGTGTTATGTTCATCCGATTTTTTTTTGTTTGAAATGAGTTAGAGAACCAGGTATTTTCCAAGAAAGAATTAAGTCACAAGTTTCATGGTTTAAACAAAATAATTTGACTAATCAAAATTCAAAGAATGGGAACTATAATAATGAAATTCTATTTTTAATACATACACGACAGACAATAAAATACAACAAAAACATTTACTTAAACTGCAAACCAAAATGTCTTAATGTCATTTTAGATCGACCATTAAACTTAAACTCCAAAGCTCACAAGTTGGATACTTATCAAAACTTGGAAGATTAAACTGTTTGTCAGTGATAAATACATGGGATCCTTTTTATTTCTAGAACCTTCAAATCTCCTCTACTGTCCTAAGGTTGCAAACTTTCCATTCAATGTAAAAAAGTGTCTTTGGTATCTGAGCTACAGCCGCCTTGGGTTGTAACTCTGAATTCTAAATCTTTAATTATGGAGTTCTGAAACTCTTTGGCTTTTCAGCTTGGCCATACCAGAAATTAAACTCACTATTCGCAGAGTCCTTTAGTTAACAAGTGATACAGCTCTTCTGCCAATACCAGAATTTCAACTAAATTCTACAAACAGGGGTGTTTCCTTCACGTTAGTTTGTTCTAAACTGTTCAAAAACAGATCCACCGACTAGAAAGCTCACCTTCCTTGTAGTTAATTGGTTTTCTTTTCCTGTTGTCCATTGTCAAGTGACTTTAATCACATCATCATCTAATAGAACTTCGCTATGTCATTTTAATCAAAACTTAAATCTTAGTTCTTAAAGGCACCATCATGCACATAAAATATAACCTTTTTAAACTCTTCTCCCAAAAGTATATGGGCCAGACATCCTCTCAAATGAAACCTTGCTGGAACAAAGTTTTTTTTCACAACTCTTTACAACAACACAATTTAACATTATTCACTCTTTAGCAAACATCTTATTCCATACAATGCACACAAAGTAATCGTTCCCTCATAGTTCAGCAAAAAAACTGAAAATATCCAACATCTGGCAGTTCCAAATCCTTGATCCAATGATAACATTAAAACAGATGGAGAGATTATATCCAAAATTTTGAGATATGATAAAGTTCATAAAGTTTACGAAATTGAGTTAACTAAACAAATAGTCAAACTCCAAATAAAGAATGTTCCATTATGTTGTTCTTTCTGCAACATGAACTTTTTTTAAAAAAGTATATTGATTCAGCAAACTCCAGCAAAACGAAGATGCTCAATTTAGAATTTATTCTAAACTGGCATTGCCTGAAATACAGATTTCAAACTGTTGAAGAGCAAAAACAAGGCTAAAGGACTTTTTTCAAATATGGAGTGTTTTCCTTGACAAGAGGATCAAATCTTATCAAAAATAATGAATGATATGCTTTACACCAGCATTAATCATTTTGTAACAACACTGTTCGATTGCCCATGTATAGGCATCAGTTGTTAGCTTAAGTGATTTGCTGAAATTTGGAGCAGAGGACAGAGGCTTTATGAAGGCTGCCTTTAATCTTTTAAAGGCAATCTGTTAATATTACATCCAGTCATATTTGACTTTCTTCTTCAACAATTTTCTTGATAGAATGACGACTGTGCTGAAATTCAGGAGAAGCCTCCTGCAAAACCATACAATCCAAGCAACTGTAAAATCTTTCATTTGGTTTTAGGGACAGAAAAACCCAGAATAATTTGAACTTTAGATTCTTCAGGCAATGCTTAAGCTTGTTTCATAACTTGTCTGCAATAGGTGACCTTGTCCTTGGCAAAGTCGCTTTTAGCCAAATTTATCACTGAACGAGAAATTTATAGTCTCTTGATTAAGTTATTAAGGTGTTTTACATGGTCTGTTGCAGTATATCAATGAACTCACACAGTCTGACAGTCCATTCATAATCTGATTTGTTAGACTTGATACGTAGTTGCTATGTTCTTAATTCCAAAAGGGCATCTCCTTACAGTGATATTGGCTTCTTGGTGGTACAAAGGCTGAAATTTCCTTGACTTGCTTTGTCAGTGGCACTTCCAATTGCCTTTTAATAAATCAATGCTACCGATAAACTCTCAAGTTTCCAACATGATCAATACAGGATTTAACTTGCGGTACAGAATAGGGCCCAAATTTTCGAACGGCACTCACCTGCTGTCTCCTCAACTAAGTTACTAATATAAACCGTAAGCAAGCTGAGGCCTCATTGGCCACAGCTTGCCAACTTGAAAATGATCTTTTAGTCTCTATTTTCTGTCTATTAACCAATCCTCTATCCATCACCTCATGTCCACCACTGCCTTCCCCAGCCCCATGCCTCCATGAACCTTTACCTTGTGTTTTAAACTTTTCTGTAGCACCTTAATAAAATGCTTTTTGAAAAATCCAAGTATCCTATATACACCAGTTCCCCTTTATTTAGCCAATTAGTTACATCATCAAAAAAACACGAATAAATTTGTCAAACTGGATTTTTCTTTCAGCAAACCATGTTGACTGGTTCTAATTATACCGTGCCTGTATAAAAGGATCGTTAAGACTTAATAATAGATTCTAGCACTTCCCTGATGACTAACGTCAGACTAACTGGCTTTGACTTGATTTTCTCTCCCTCCCCATCATTTCTTGACTAGATGTGTTCCATTTCCTAACTTCCAACCTGTTAAGAACATTCTAGAAATATTATGTGGTTGGTTACTTATTGGTGCACACAGGCATACTTATTTGCTATTGCCTTTTTAATCTGGTGATGATTGTTACCATGGTACTTTCAGGGGTTAGGAGAGCCAGTATTGGTTATATTAGCCCTTCGGCCTAACTCGTCCATGCTGACCAGGTTTCCTCAAGTGACATAGTCCCATTTGCCTGCATTTGGCCCCTATTCCTATCCATGTATGTCTCCAAGTGCCTTTTAAATGTTATAAATGTACTCGCCTCTATCACTTCCTCTCACACCTCATTCCATAGACACACCACCCTTTGCATGAAAAAGGTGCCCCTCAGGTCCCCTACTATTTCTCCTCTCACCTTAAACCTATGCCCTCTAGCTTTGGAATCCTCTACCTTGGGAAAAAGGTCTTGGATGTTCACCTTATCAATGCTGCTCATGATTTTATAAACCTCTATAAGGTCACCCCACAGCTTCTAACGCTCCAGGGAAACAAGTCCTAGCCTATCCTTATGACTCAAATCCTCCACTCTCAGTAACATCCTTGTAAATCTTTTTTGCACCCTTTCCAGTTTAATAACCTCCTTCCTATAGCAGGACAACCAGAATGGTCATTGAATAGAAGGATTGTTCCTTATGAGAATGGATAAGGTCAGCATAGTTAGACAATGATGAGATGTACTCTAAATCAGGTGCATTGTGATGCAGTCCATCTCAAAGCAATGAGGGCTGTCTCCCAGGAATGTTTAAATCCAATCTTTTCATAAAATGGAATTATACAAGGCTCAGCAGTCCAGTTTTCAAAATGCCTAATCAAGAAATACATGCCTTTGAAATCCAGATGACCCTTTGAGTGAAGATAGCCAATAGGCTCCTGTAGAGCCATTTGCCTCATTGTAACAAATTCCCGATAAAGAGGGTGGAGTGAATGACTGAAAGAAAAATCAAAAAAATGCTGAAAATTAACACAACACCATGATCTGATTCCATAAAGTGATGATTTATAGAACCATTTTCCATTACAATTACAGACATGGGAATCTAAGACATCAAAATGTATGACAAGGCATTAACATTACCCCATAGGGGTAAGGTCCAAAAATCATCAACTTACAATTCTTGCAACTGCCCTGTGCTTGGTATCGAATACCATTTGCTGGAGGTAAACTATTGAAGAAAGCAAGGGCAAATATCAGCTCTGATGATAGAGAATTTGAATCTCCAAGTGTAGCTCAGCAATACTCATCACTAACTGAACTGATCAATTTCTGAAAAAACATTACCACCAGACTAACCTCAGTCAGAAGGGGAGACAGGCAAGACGCGGGAGTAAACAACTTGAGCCTAATTTCCAGCCACAATACACTGGCAAGAGTGGCGATTGATCAGTTTTTGTGAAGAGAGATGCTAGTCTTGAAAGGAAAGAAACCCCTCCATTATCTGCGATTAAGCACCAATCCAACAGCTTGAAACTGGAAATGCACAGGCTCCATGAGTGTTTAGCAGAGTTGCATTCCATCACAATGTGTAACTTCACACTTGACATATTTCCTACTCCACCATCACCAAAAAGACAGAAAACTAATCAGATTCCATGAGTGAGTAAAAGATTGGGCCAGAAATAGGACCATATACATCTTCAAATGAGGCACCAATAATGACTTTACCATGATGCCATAGACAGACCAAATTCATCCTACCACTACACAATCAGTGCAGAACTCAACAGTGCTATCGCAATGCGATGAGTGGTTGTTGATGATCAAGCAACTAACCTGGAGGATGTTCCATAAACACAAGCAATTTCAACTAAGTTGCAGCCCAGAACCTGAGTATAGGACAAGGTTGTAAATCTTGTAAAGGTCTTCAGCCAACAGTGTCAACCAGATAATACAACAGGGTCCCTTCCTGAATTCTCCATCATAGTTACCAGTCTCTGGCCAATTCAGTTCCTCCAAATGATAAGCAAGGATCAGACACATCTCAGGCTATGAATCCTTACTGCATGTAGTACTGTACACTCAAACTAGCTGACTCCTCAGACAAGCTTTCCTAATGCAGCTATAACAGCAGCGGTTAAAGTGGACAATTATCGAGGTCCATCCAATCCACAAACAAACATAATTAATGTTTGCATTATTGGTTTATCAATAAACACTTCATGCCAGATAACGGAATTAAGGATTTGTAAAGTTTGTTATAGTTACAATCTGAACTGGGTTGTGTAAACTAGTCCATTCATCAGCCCACTGCTAAAACCTGGATTGACCCTTCTTTGAGCAGTTAAAGTAAAGTGAGAAGTTTGACCAGGCCAGCACAAATAACTCTCCTGAGCTTCTTTCAAAAATTGCTTTGGATCATTTACATCTGCCTGAGAGAGAAGATGGGGTCTCAGTTTGACCTCATTGGAATGACAGCACCTCTGACAATGTAGCACTCCCTCAGTACTGTTAGCTTGATCTTTGTGCTCCAGTCCTGGTGAGGGATTTGAATGTAGAATCTTGAACTTCACAGGCAGGAGCATCACTTTCTGAGCCATGGCTTGCAGTAAACTAAAGGGCAAAGCAACTAACAGTCTCAAGAAATTTCCAAATGTAACAATATTATCCTGCAGTGACCTCATTATTATGCCACAATATTTGTTAGTTTACCAGCAGAATGTTATGGCCGGGATTTAATGGATCCTGCCAAGTGGCCGTGTTGGTGACTGGTCTGTAAAATCATAGCAGCATGGGACACTATGCGGCCTATCCCTGTCAGTGCGAAAACTAAACCCGTTCAGTCAGTGGCAGCAACTGACAACACCAGGGAAACTTGCCACTGGATATTTCGTCTCATTATGAAGCCACATATTCATTGTCTCTGACCTCATTCAGATCCAGTGATGGCTCAATGCTTTGTCTGGACACAAGGATCCAGTGTCTCTCCTGAGGATCACACAACAAGCACTTACAGGTTTGCCAGTAATCCCCATAAATATTCCTTCTTTCAAATGTTGTGTGGTTTTGTGCAATGAGAAGGGCTGAACTAATAACCCTGTTACAGGAAGTCCTTCAGGAACTAGTGTCATACGTGAGAGAAAGTGAAGTAGCCTAATCCAAAACTACGGTTCAAAATCTAAACAAAGGAAACTGAATGTATGAGGAACAAGTTGACTACAATATACTCAGTGAATTCATTAAAATCTACGATAGTAGTTAGGCAACGGTTAATATTAAAGAATATATGCATGCATTGAAACAGTAATACATTCCTTTTAGTTGAAAGAACAAGAAAAAGAGGAAAGTGGCCCAACCATGGCTAACAAAGGAAATTAAGGATAGCATTAAATCCAAACAGGTGCCATATAAAAGGTTGCTAGGAAAAAAGTAGCAAGGCAGAGAACTGGGAGCAGTTTATAATACAGCAAAGGAGGACCAAGAAATTGATGAAAAAGGGGAACTGCAGAATCATAGAATCCCGACAGTGCAGATACAGGCCATTTGGCCCAGCAGGTCTGCACCAACCTTCTGATGAGCATCCCATCCAGACCTCAGTTGTATTGATCGCCAAGTCTCAAAAAAAAGACATGAAATCAAATGGACTGTCCAACGTCGACCTAGATGCTAGAAAAGACAAGGCAGAAACAACCCCGTTGACCCTGCAAAGTCCTCCTTACTAGCTCTTGGGGGCTGCTGCCAAAATTGGGAGAGCTGTTTCACTGACATCAAGTAACTTCCTGACAGTGTCATACTCATGGAATCATACCTTACAATGTCTCAGGCATCACCACTGTCACTAGCCCCAGATACGTCCTGCCCACTGGCAGGACGGACCCAGCAGAGGTGGCAGAACAGTGGTATACAGTCAGGAGTTACCTTGGGAGTACTCAACATTGACTCCAGTCCCCATGAGGTCTCATGGCTTCAGATTAAACACAGGCAAGGAAACCTCCAGTTGATTAACATTTAACAATCTTCCTTGGTTGATGAATCAGTACCCCTCCACGTTGAACAACTCTTGGAGGAAGCAAGAGGGTGGCAAGGGCATCAAATTACTAAATTCCACAGTCGAGGAGAGAGTGACAGCCCTTGACATCAAGGAGCCCTAGCAAAACTGGAATCAATGGGAGTCATGGGGCAAACTCTCCACTGGTTGGAATCATATCTGGCTCACAGAAAGATGGTTGTGGTTGTTACAGGTCAGTCACCTCAGCTCCACGATATCTCTGCAGGAGTTCCTCAGGACAGTGTCCTAGATATAACTATCTTCAGCAGCTTCATCAATTTCCTTCCCTGCATCACAAGGTCAGAAGTGGGGATGTTTCTGATGATTGAACATTGCACAACCATTCACCACTCCTCAGTTACTGAAACAATCCATGTTCAAATGTAACAAATTTGGACAATATGCAGGCTTCAGCTGACAAGTGCAAAGTAACATTTTAGCCACACAAATGCCAGGCAATGACCATCTCCAAATCAGAGATGTTCTAACTACTACCCCTTGACATTCAATCGTGTTATCTTCACTGAATTCCCCAGTAGACACATCCTGGGAGTTACCATCGACCAGAAACTCAACGGATCTCACCATACAACCACAGTGGCACCAATAGCAGGTCACAGGCTAAGAATACTGAGGAGAGTAACTCACCTTCTGACTCCCCAAAGCCTGTCCAACAAATACAAGGCACGAGTCAGGAGTGTGATGGAATACTCCCCACTTGTCTGGATGAATGCAGCTCCAACAAACACTCAAAAAGCTTGACACCATCCAGAACAAAACAATCCGCTTGATTGGTGCCACATTACACCCTCCACCAGTGTGTACTACCTACAGGATAACTGCATAAATGCAAGGATCCTTAGACAACATCTTTCAAACTCATGACCACTTTCAACAAGGACAAGGGCAATAGATACATGGGAACATCACCTGCAAGTTCCACTCCAAACCACTCAGCACCCTGACTAGAAAACATAATCGTTATTCCCTCACTATCACAGCGTCAAAATGCTGAAATTTCCTCTGCAAGCTCGTTGTGGGTCAACTCACGACACATCGACTGCAGCAGTTCAAGCAGCCAGCTCATCATCTTCTCAAGGCAGTTAGGGATGGGCAATAAATGCTGGCCAGCCAGTGATATCCACATCCCACAATGGGTAAAAAAATAAAGGTTGATAATGGAGAACCAGGAAATAGAAGGACAGTTGAACAACTTTGTTCTGTCTTCACTGAAGAAGGCAAAATAACTTCTCAGAAATGGTTTTGAAGGAAAGGTCTGCAAGGAAGGAAGAATTGAAGGAAATGAATTTTATTAATACAATAGTGCTGGAGAAATTACTCAAATTGAAACTTGAATTCTCTGGCCTGACAATTTACATACCATGGTAGTAAAAGAGGTGGGCATGAAAGTAATGGATGCATTCGTTGTCATTTAGCAAAAATTTGTAGATTCTGGAACAGTCCTGGCAGATTGAAGGGTGGTAAATGTAACCCCACTATTTAAAAGAAAGGGAAGAATGAAGAAAAACAGGAATTACTAAGGTTAGTGTAAAACTAAAACAAAAACCAAAAGAATCCGTGGTAGTATATGGGTATGGATTGAGAATGTTAGTGGACAAGTAATTGACAGTAGGAGGGAAAGGGGTTACTACAGTGTTGAGTGTTTGTGGCACAGTTATTCGTAATATATAGCAATAATTTGGATGAGGGAATCAAATGTAATATTTCCTATTTTATTTATTCATTTTTTGTGGGATGTGGGCATCACTGACTGGCCAGCATTTGTCACCTGTCCCTAGTTGCCCTTGAGAAGGTGGTAGTGAGCTGCCTTCTTGAACTGCTGCAGTCCACCTGCCGTGAGTTGACCCACAATGCCATTAGGGAAGGAATTCCAGGATTTTGACACAGACAGTGAAAGAATAGCAATATATTTCCAAAGTCAGGATGGTGAGTGGCTTGGAGGGGAACTTGGGTTGGTGGTGTTCCCACGTATGTGCTGCCCTTGTCTTCCTAGATAAAAGTGGTTGTGGGTTTGGACGGTGCTGTGAGAGGATCTTTGGTAAATTTCTGCAGTGCCTCTTGTAGATAGTACACACTGCTGCTACTGAGCTTTGGTGGTGGAGGGAATGGATGCTTGTGGATGTAGTGCCAATTAAACAGGCTGCTTTGTCCTGGATGGTGTTAAGCTTCGAGTGTTGTTGAGGCTGCACACATCCAGGCAAGTGGGGAGTATTCCATCACACTCCTGACTTGTGCCTTGTAGATGGTGGACAGGCTTTGAGGAGTCAGGAGGTGAGTTACTCACTGCAGTATTCCCAGCTTCTGGCCTGCTCTTGTAGCCAGTCTGCTAATGTGGTGAGTCCAATGAGTTTCTGGTCAATGGTAACCCCCAGGACGTTGATAGTAGAGGATTCAGTGACGGTAACACCATTGAATATCAAGGGGCAGTGGTTAGATTGTCTCTTATTGATGATGGTCATAGCCTGGTATTTATATGGTTTGAATGTTACTTGCCACTTGTCAGCCTAAGCCTGGATATTGTCCAGATCTTGTTGCATTTGGACATGGACTGTTTCAAAGTCTAAGGAGTTGCGAATGGTGTTGCACATTGTGCAATCATCAACAAACATCCCCATTTCTGACCTTATGATGGAGAGAAGGTCATTGATGAAGCAGCTGAAGGTGGTTGGGCCTAGGATACTACCCAGAGGATGACAAAAGTAGGTGGAGGTGGGAATGGTGAGGAGGATGTTAAGAGACTTCAGGGTGATTTAAACAAGTTGAGTCAGTGGACAAACACATGGCAGATGCAGGATAAAATTCATGTGAGTGGGAAACAGTGAAATACTAATTAAATGGTGATAAATTGTGTAGTGTAGATGTACAAAGGGGCTCGAGTGTTCTTGAGTGCCATTGAAAGCCAGCATGCAGATGCAGCCAGCAGTTAGGAAGGGAAATGGTATGTTGGTCTTCTTTGCGAAAGGTTTTGAGTACAGGAGCAAGGCAATCTTCCTGCACCTATCCAAGGCCTTGAATCCACATTTGGATTACTACATTCAGCTTTGGTTGTCTTACCGAAAAAAATAATATAATTACCACGGGGTAGGGGGGAGTGGTGGTGCAGCAGCAAAGGATCACCATACTAATGCCTGGATCAGCAGGTTTGTTGCAAGGAGACAGATTGGGTTGTCTGGGCCTGTAATTCACTGAGGTTTAGAAGAATGAGGGAGGATTTCATTCAACATGAAAAATTCCAATTGTGTTGGACAGACTGGGTGTAGGGATTATCTCTCTCTTGGCTAGAAATCCAGAACAAGTCACGATCTCAGGATACAAAGTAGACTATTTTGGCTTGAGATGAGAAGGACTTTGTTCAGAGAGAGTGTGGTGAACCCATGGAACTTTGTACCACAAAACTATGGAGGACAAGTCACTGAATATGTTTAAGAAAGTAGTAGATAAAATTTCTGGAGGCTAAAGGGGTATGAGGAGGGAATGGGACTAAGGTGTTAAGATGGAAGATCAGCCATGAACTTGTTGAATGGTTGTTTAGGCTCAAAGGCCTATTTTACCAATTTTCTGTGTTTTTTTTAAAAGCATTGAGGGAGCCAGTGTAGGGAAGTGGGGAGTCCAGCTGAGGGCCACCCTTATGATGATATGATCTGTAGAATAACCAATGCTGCCCACTTAACTGCCCGATTGCGCTTAAATAGTACATGGGACCCCTGCAGAAGTGGCACAATTTTCCCAGATTGTACAAATGGGCTGAACATATGTCACCTACATTCAATTCCATCCCTCATGTATAATTCAGACCCCAGTCTATGTGCAGTGAGACAGGAGACTGGTCATTTATTATTAAGAAAACATTCAGAGTGGGCACAGAAATACATTCTCTTTTAGATTAGCTTTCTGATCAGAAATCAGAACTGGGAAAATCATAGCACTCCATCTTGCGATTCTCAGTACTGACAAACAGACAGGGGAATTGAAATCTGGGTTTGCTTTCCAATACTATACTCCACTCAGTGGCTCAGAAGAATACCAACAAAACATTCTAAATTCACTTTCCATATCTCAGATAGCCCATTCTAGATTCACACTCAAATCCCTAGAGATCAATCAGTGAAAAAAAATACTTTATTCACAGAAGAGGTGCTCCTATACTGCATCTCAAATTATCCACACTTTTAAGTACCATCCTCTGGAGCATACTGCTGTGCTTGTATCACAGTTATTAAACATTGTATCTTCCAGAGATATGTTTGCAATATTATCACTGCTTCATTGCAAAGCAAGCATGTTAATCTTTGTAACTAAATAGTTATTATTAGCCCATATACCAATTAGTGTCTATAACATCTGTATTTATCAGGAGTTGTCATAAACATTTCTTGAATGTTTCAGTAATATTTAACCCATGTCGAATGCTTATATCACTGAAGCCAACATAAACATTGCTGCATCAGGCACAAATTCCCTCTTGAAGGCAAACTCAACACCACTGTGGCAGTTCACATACTTACTAAAAATGTTTTCTAGTTTCTCCTACAACTCTCCCACAAGCATCAACTTGAACAATGTTCCTCAGCAATGATCACCTTTCAACACATCACCTAAATGACAAGGGATGTTAGCAGACCACTCATCCATTGGAAGTGTTTGTATGGCAGAGATTGATCCTGTTTTCATTCAAAGTTCACACTTGCGTGTTTTCAGCAATGCTGTCAGTCAGTAAAGGTAACAACGGTGTAGTGTCTGTGCAAATCCAACACTGAATAGGGCTCCTGGATGTTAAGTGTTGCAGATTCCATTGCAATAGCCGATCAATATGAAAGTAGTGTATGAGATGCATGCCAATGACTGCACTGACACTGAAGTGTGGATATTCTATGCTTTCTGAATTTACCATAAAGAAACACACAGTTCAAACCCTCATGTTACATTAATCAAGTCATAACTGCAACTTTTAAGTTGAAAACTGAAAAATTATCTGCATTAATCACAATCTTTATATCTGCTATTTTACAAATTAGATTTTTGAATAGCTACAGGTCCATAGAATACAATTAATCTCTAACAATACAGATAAACAGTCCAAAAGGTTTATTGGGAAGATTGCCTGGTCAAAGGAAGTGTGAATGCCCTTGTGTTTACCAAGTAACCTAGAAGCAGCTAGCACTGGGAGAAGGGGGAAAAAAACACATTGCCACATACCTCTACAATGCCAGACATCTCTGTGTAACAAGCCATATTCCAAGTCAGTCTCCGTAATAAATCAATGGACACTGTGAAGAAGCAGTGCCTGCTGGTTCCCTAGTACTGCAATGAGTCACAGCTCTCCCAGCAGATGGTACTACACAGTCTCATTGACATACTCCCACCCATCATAATAACATTGTCCATCCCAACAGCAACAGGGCACAGAAAGCACGAACACTCGACATTTGCCAGTGGTAAAACTGGGATGGAAATATGAATATATATCTGGATACTTTTAGTCTGGTGTTGTAGACAAAACAATTGTTTTTAAAGTAACCCATTAACTACCAAGATTCTCAGCTTTACTTCACGCTGTCTCTCAACGGCTACTCATGATTAAAAGTGACTTCAAAATAAAACAGATTAGGAAGAAAACAGTTGGTTGTAGTGCAATTGACTATTACTAAATCATCTTAACACAGAATAAGATCAATCAGAAAACTGTGCTTGTTGAAAACATCATGAAAAGCTGGAGAAAACACTGACATTTGAAATTTTCATTTGGCCCGACAAATCTACCGGGTATGCACTGGGTACATAGTCAACACCAGTCACCAACTCTTTCCAATTTGTTTAATCTGCTGAGAGAATCACTGAGAAACCGGCTTTTCTACAGACTCATAAAACCACTCAAAGAAAACTGTTAAGCTCTAATATATGGAAACCATTGAAACTAATAACTCTCACTTCTTTCATTTTACAAGTGTTCATGGCCTCAAAAGAACAGGTTCCATTATTAACCGACAGAATGTGATTATTATTTATTCTAATCTGCTCCCTTTCGAAAGTATTGGTTGACAATACACTATTTTGTTTAGAGTTATTCCTCATTTTGGATGCTGCATTTACATTAATGCATCTCAGTAAAGTGCTCTTGCTCCAAGCTGGGAATCAAATTGAATTGTGATCAATTGTAATCAGAAGGTGGTTATGCTGCAACTGCAGCATTGGTAAGCAACAACTTCACCTTACATTGAGTTTACAATATTGTAATTGTAAAACATCAGAGTTATACCCACCCTGGAGGGTGGGTCCTCATTCAGATTCAGCTTGGATTCAAACTGTGACTTAAAATGTTAAAGCACTTCATAAATGGGTTAAAAAAAAATCAACTGGATGTGTTTCTGGAAAGACAATCAGCAAATGCAAATAATCCACAATGAAATTAAAACTAAGCCTCAGTAATGTAAAATTAATTGACTAGCCCAAGGCTTGTGTCTAACATTACATCCCTACCTATCTGACCGGACTCTGAAGATGAGTTTACAACTGCAACACATTTGAAGAAAAAAAAAAGGACTATTCTACATATTCTACATGAATATGTAAAACACAGGATCCGAAAGACAATAGGCTGGATCTTGCTGCAGTTGAGCATCTTGTTAAATATTTGACTGCATAGTTTAGTTCATAAAGATTTCAGGAAGTGTGACCTCTCAAAGTTGTCATAAGGGCAATAGTATCCAAGTCCTTAGGGTCGACAGGGTATCACCTTAAATCAATGATATTTGAAGATTGGAAAGGAAGTAATAGGTGGGAAAGGAAGGTGCAAAAAGAAAAGTAATGAGACAAAATAGTCAGATAGGCAAAAATCTATAAATAAAAAGTATTCAACAAATTATTAACTGCATCAAAAGATAAGGTTGATACGTTAGATCTTTTACTTTTTTGGACATGAGGGGTTGATCAGTGTTGCATTACCCAGTGCTGAATTGTTCAAAGTTCTGCCACTGGAACTGAAACATTAACTCTCATTTGTCTCTACCGATACCTGCCAGACCCGCTGAGTTGTTCCCAGAAATTTCTGTTTTTGTCTTTGTTTCCATTTCTGATTTTCCACCAGTTCTTTCGGTTCTTTTGTTCAATGACTGTCACACATCTATTTCTGGAAATGCGCTTTTGCAAAGAAGGTCTAGAGATAGCTGCAGTGATTTTTGTCAAGGTTCACCATGAACAGCTTCATGACACAGGACGCTGTGCTCAGCAGGCTGTTCCCTGGGATGCACACAGCGACAAACATCAACTGCACCTGGAGGACCATCAACTTGGTGAAAGACACTCTTTGGTCTGCCCGAGATTTGTTGACCCTCCAGTGCAAAGAACTGATCTTGAATGAGTGTTGCAAACTGGCAATGTGCTAAGGGACTCATCATGCCTAGGCAACAGCTGCACCAAGCTTTAATGGGGAAACACCACTGTCTAAAAAGGTGTTTCTGCCAAAGTACATGGGGGTCAGTTTAGTTACCAGACCCTCTTGGTGCCCTAATGCATGTTAATGTATGTAAGAAATGCCTTGGATTTTTTTTGCAACTACCAGGAATACCATATTGCAATGTTTCGTTGTTGTTCATGAGCAAAGACTGTACAGAAATGTTTCAGTAACTGTGTATGTCCATAAATTTTCTTTAAATGAATAAAGCATATTTTGCAATTAAAACACCCTTTCATCACCTGAACTTGCCAGGCTCTTGTGGCTCAGTGGTAGAGTCTCTACTCTGGGTCAGGGGGCCTGGGTTCAAGTCTCACCTGCTCCAGAGGCATGTCAATAGCACCTCTGAGCAGATTAGTTGGAAATATCTATGTAATTACACCCTTTCATCTCCTTAACTCGTTGGCTAAGTTGTGAATCAACGATGCCATGTTTCATGAACAACCATGTTACCAGTAAAAGTCAGCCCGCTGATGAAAAATGCTAGAAACAAGTTGAAGATGGGAAAGTTTAAAAATGATTGATGAATAATACCACAGGTAAAACAAATAATTCTTGTATTTCACATTGTTAATAGTTAATATCACTATAGAACTATCTAAAATAAAAGCAAAAAAAGTAAACTTAAATTGAATCAATGTCTTTACAATTTAGTTTACTAATAATAGAAACTAAAATACAAATTAATGGAATTCTTGTTAAGAATTGAAGTTTTAAAGTGTTTTCTGCCAAAATTATTGTCATATTGCTTACATAGAGAACTTTAGAAAGAACAATCCAACTGAAATAACCCATCATTGGGCAAATCCCCAAGGATCACTCATGATGCTGTAGCGTATAAGCCACAATGTAATTGGATGTTGCTCTGACAACCTCACAGAAAATCTTCAGGACGACTCTAGAGGAGATCTGAACATCAACTTCTGATAAGGGAGGAGGTACCCTGCTGGTCGGTAACCAGATTTATCACTGGGTTGCTCCACAGTTGCACCAGGGAGATGTAATATTGTCTTGTCATGTGTTTGTGGCTGAGATCAAAGCCCCAAACTCTGCCATAGTCATCCTACTACAGCAGCTAGCATCTCACTGCAGCGCCGGGTAGCAGTGGGTTGATCAGAGGCCCAAGCTAATCTTGTGGGAACAGGAGTTAGTGGACTTCAAATTCAATTAATAAATCTGGAATTGAAGACTTATTATGTTGGTGATCAAACCATTCTCGACTGTCATTAAAATCCATCGGGTTAACTCATGCCCCTTTTAAGGAGGGAGATATGCCATCGTGATGAGATATGGCCTCTGTGGGACTCCAGACCACAACAACAGTGTTGATATTTAAATGACCACTGAAGTAGCCTATAGCAAGCCACTAAGTCGTATCAAACAGCTACAAAAGACTGAACGGAATGAAACCAAAACGAGCTAGACATCAAAAATGACAATAGAAAACCCAACACTGTCAACCCTCAGATCTCCTTCTTACTAACACCACAGGTGGTGAAACAGTGGTATACAATTAGAGGGACCTCTCCAAGAGTCCTTAAGGTAGGTCCTCAACACCTTGAAGTCTCAAGTCAAACATGGGCAAAGGAACCACCTGTGGATCACTACCTACTTTAATCTTCCCACCACTCAGCTGATAAACTGGTACGCCTCTATTTTGAATACTAAATAAAAAGAGCACAGAGGGTGGAAAGGGCACAGAATGTGTATTGGATAGAGGGAGTCAATGTCTACCACCAAGAGTAGCTCAGTAGCACTACTAGGAACTGAGCTGGCCACAACCTGAAAAAACGTAGCTGCTGGACTGAGTCTGTAATAGGTGGTGAGGGAATGAACAAGAGGTAAAAACCTACTCAACCTTGTCCTTACAAACCAATCTGACACATCTTTCTGCTCCATTGTGTGCGTTAAGCCAAAATTGTTATCAGCTCATTTATGTCTGGAGTATCTCTGGGCTTTGGCTATCTTCACATGCACTCAGAGGTTGCTTGCTTTTGATCTCTAAGTAAGGTTCTTCAACTACACATGCATTGTGACACTCCTTTATTTCCATTCGGTCTTTAAATAAAGCTCCCAAGTGTAGTGTCTAAGCCCTCTGTCTCTTCACATGCTATTTCCAGACACTGTCATCTCTCCTACTAACCTCAGTCTGACGTGATCAGTTACATCATTATGATTTACATGAATCTCATTTTACCACAGTATTTACCAAAGCGTTGTTAGGTACAACAATCACACAATTCCATCTTCACATTAGAGGAAACCCTCCATCATTTCTGTGACACTTTCACCGTGCTAAATGGGATGGATTCCAAACAGACTGAGAAACCTAAAAGTGGATATCCATTAGGAGCTGACAGCCATCAGCAGAATTATTTTCAACTATAATCTGTAACCTTAAGGTCCAGCATATTCCCCTCTGCTCCCACTCCCACTCTACAATTGTCATCTAGCCTGGAGGACAAAGCAGATTCAATGAAGGCTAAACGTGACCATGCCAGCAGCAGCACCAGACAGATCTAAAATTGAGAAGTGAAGATACAGTGCAGGACATTTGCATGTCAAACAGTGGAAACCACACACAGCAGATAGGGCTAAGTGATCCCGCAACAAATAGATCTGCTCAAAACTTGGCAGGCCTGTCAAATCCAGCCATAAATAGGTGGTGGACAATAAAACAACCAACAGGTTGAGGAAGCTACACAAATATCCCCATCCTCAGTGATCGCAGACCCATCACAGAAGAGAAGGATGAAGCATTTACAACTATCTTCAGCCAAATGTGTCGAGTGGATAATATATCTGGACCAACTCCTGAAGTGCCCAGTATCACTGATGCCTGTTGTCAGCTGCTTCAATTCATTCCACATGATATCAAGAAAGGGCTGGAATCACCAGTTACTATTTAGGCTATGGGCCCTGACAATTTACCTGCAATATTACTGAAGACATGTGCTCCAAAATTAGCTGTACCGCTAACCACTACAGTAGTAACAAACACCAACATCTTCCCAACAATAGGGAGAATTGTCCAAGTACGTACTGTCCAGAGAAGGCAGGACAATCCAAACCAGCCAACTTCTTCACTTTTCACACATTTCCCATTTTCTCTCTATGCCTGATCACGCAAATGCTTTGGAGGTAGTTTACTAATGGGATGGGGGGGCGCAAGGGATGAAGGTTGTCTGATGAGGAAACGTTGGACAGGGTAGGCTTCAATCCGCTGGAGCTCAGAAAACTAAGAGATGACTTGATTGTAACAAATGTGATCCTGAGGTGTCATGATGTTTCCTCATGAGAGAATCCATAACTGGGGGTTACTATTAAAAATAAGGAGTTGCAGATTTAGAACCGAGAAGACATGGATTTTTGTTTTCTCTCAGAGGGTCATAAATCTTTGGAATTCACTTCCCTGAGAAAAAAGTGGTGGAAGCAGAGGTAGATAGATTTGTTTATGTTTTTGTTAGGTAGGTTATTGTTAAGTTAGGTGAAAGGTGATCAGGGATAAGCAGAATACAGATTTGATGTTACAACCAGATCAACCTCAATTTTTTGAGCTCATGGAGCAGGCTCATAGGATTGAATTACCTATTCCTAGATCCTAATTTGGATGTTTGGATCAGCAAAATTATGAAAGAGGTTGTTGATAGTGGTCTAAAGCAGCAACAACCTGCTCACCGATGCTCAGTTTGAGTTGTACAAGTCCCATTCAGCTCCTAACCCCCACTATAGTCCTTGTCCAAACATACAGAACAGCTGAACTCCCAAGGTGAGGGGACAATGACAGCCCTTCACATCAAGACTGCATTTGATCAAATTTGGCATCAAGAAGCCAGAACAAAATTGGAGTCAATTGAAATCAGGGGACGAATGCTCCACTGATTGGAGTTATACCTGGTACAAAAGGAAGCTGGTTGTAGTTGTTGGAGGTCTGTCACCACAGCTCCAGGACACCGCTGCAGGAGTTCTTCAGGCTTCTGTTCTTCTGTCCTAGACTGAATCATCTTCAGCTTCTTCATTCCATCCATCATCAGATCAGAATGGGGACATTTGCTGATGATTACACAATGTTCAGCACCATTTGTGACTCCTCCAACACTGAAACATTTGCATCCATATACAGCAAAATCTGGACAAAATTGAGGTTTTGGGTTGATAAATGGCAAGGGACATTCATGTCAAGCAAGTGCCAGGCAATGAATATCTCCAGCTTGAGATTTAATGACATTACCATCACTGAATTCCCTTCTAATTCCTGGGGGTTACCATTGAGCAGAAACTGGATTGTACTAGCCACGCAAATACAATGGTTATACATGCAGGTCAGAGGCTAGGAATTCTACGATAAAACCTCACCGCCCGACTCCGCATCTGCAACGCACAAGTCAGGACTATAACAGAATTCTCCATATTTGCCCAATTGATACGGCACTGACAGCACTCAGGAAATGGAACACCAATCAAGATGAAGCAGACCATTTGACTGGCATCACATCACCACTTTTCCACCTTTAACATTCACTCCTTATACCACTGATACATCTTGTAGTGGCAGCAGGGTGTATCATCTACAAGATGCACTTAAGTAACTCAGCAAGATCTCCTTCAATAACACATTGCAAACCTACAAAGTCTATCACCTCCAATGACAAAGAAAACTACAGCAGATGCATGGCACAATCATGTGCATGTTCCCCTTCAAGCATGACTTGAAATATATCACCATTCCTTCACTGCCACTGGGTCTGAATCCAGAAATTCCATTTGTAACAGCACATGGGTGTTTCTACACTATATGGACTGCAGTTGTTCAAAGCAGTAACTCAGCACCACCTTCTCAAGGGAAGTTAGGGTGGTCAATAAATACTTGTCTAGCCAAGGATGCCTGAACCCTTGGACAAATAAAAAAAATCTGCAGCCAAGAGAAACTAACAGAAACTGCCAGAATGACAGCTGGTGAAATAGATGAGCCTTGGTCTGTTTTTGTCTCTCAGTTACTATGACATTAAATATTAGAAATATCCCAGTACAACCTCAAGTGTACATAACATTCCCAAGGCCACACAGCCTTAAACACAAATATCTTACAAAGAACCTACATCTCAAATCAGTCACCAACACAGTGGGCAAACATAACAGACAGCTGGTCTTTTCCAAACTGACATCATACATAGAAACACAGACGATAGCAGCAGGGATGGGCCTTTCGGCCCCTCGAGCCTGCTCTGCCATTCAATATGATCATGGCATATCATCAAGCTCAATGCCCTTATCCTGCCCTCCCTCAATATTCCTTGATCCTTTTAGCCCCAAGAACTATATTTACCTCCTTCTTGAAATTACAATATTTTGGCCTCAACCACTTTCTGTGGTAGTGAATTCCACTTTCTAGGTGCAAAAATTTCTCATCTCAGTCCAAAAAGATTTATCCCTAATTCTTAAACTATGACCCCTGTCTCTGGACTGTCCCACTGTCGGGAACATCCGACTCCGACATACAGAATCCCCTAGAATAACTCTAAAATCTCAGAAACTGTTCCCAACTACTCTTCATGAAGAATGGTGAAGCAAGGATTCTGTAATTCCAGCGGAGTGCAGTTGTGTGATGGATCACACTGTAAAATAGTAAATGGGATTGATCTCTAGTGTCCAGATGAGCTTCAAATAGACTGACCCCTTAGTAAAATAACTGCACACGGTCAGACAATGCACTGCAGGGGGTAGCATCAGACGACAGGCAACAAGGAGCATTAATCTAGTTTAAACAACTCAATGCATCCCGTAACAATAAGAGATTCCTGAGATTTGAATGCAACTATTAAATAACTGTTGGATTAAACTATTTGCAGAAACTGAACCAAATTTACTGATAATAGAACATAGAACATTACAGCCTAGTACAGGCCCTTTGGCCCTCGATGTTGCGCCGACCAGTGAAACCAATCTGAAGCCCATCTAACCTACACTATTCCCTTATCATCCATATGTTCATCCAATGACCATTTAAATGCCCTTAAAGTTGGCGAGTCTACTACTGTTGCAGGCAGGTCATTCCACGCCTTTACTACTCTCTGTGTAAAGAACCTACCTCTGACATTTGTCCTATATCTATCACACCTCAATTTAAAGCTACGTCCCCTCGTGCTAGCCGTCATCATCTGAGGAAAAAGGCTCTCACTGTCCACCCTACCTAATCCTCTGATCATCTTGTGTGTCTCTATTAAGTCACCTCTTAACCTTCTTCTCTCTAACGAAAACAGCCTCAAGTCCCTCAGCCTTTCCTCATAAGACCTTCCCTCCATACCAGGCAACATCCTGGTAAATCTCCTCTGCACCCTTTCCAATAGAATTAATTGGGGCCAAACATTTTTTTTCTGTACTTGCAGTTTCAAAGGAGTGCCATGCAGAATACATCATTTCTGTAGGGATAGACAGCACCATCGATTGCTACCTTTATGGGAACCTGTGTGGACTGCAGAAGTAGCAGTCCGAGATGTTAGCTGCTCTGGTTAATTCTACAAGGGGCATGCTGTACCCCTTTTGAAGTGATGCTACACGCAGAAATCTTTGGCCTACTGGACTTCAACCTCACAACAACTTTACAGATATTCAAACATTTGAATGGATATACGAATAGGAAACTTTCGAAGGTTTTGTGGTAAATCGTGTTGAAAAAAATAAACATGAATTTAGGATGGTAATAGTCTCCCACAGTCGTTCTGTGCATACTTTTGGAACATGTAGAATTTGTGGATCACAGGGCTGGAATAATCAATAACATTTAATGAGATGCAGGTTACGGTTCAGGAATGCACGGTATTGTTATCCAAATTCATTCGGTTATGAGGTCTTGAATAAGATTATAAAATAAAGCTCAATTAAATTGTTGCAATGGATCAATATAGTGATGAAATGTTGTCCTGTAGTACAAAATTATACTTTGCAATTTTGGGTCAGGCAGTAGAATTTGCCTATTAAGCCTTTATGAGGTTACTAACAGGTTTTTAAATTTTTTGCCAGGCTGAACAGAAAAATGGACAAATCCCAAACCACACAGATGGTGGAAGTTGATATAAGCCATGAAATGCTTTCATTAAAACATGTTCAGATTGATTTCCTGTTTAATACTTTTCTCTTGGTTGGATTGTGGCAGGTTGACCTCTGCAGTTTTAACCTGCTTGATTGAGCAGGCAGGAGGGACATCTCTCAAAGCTCTTGGGGTGCCTTTTAACATTAATATGTTGGAGCCCTGAGCAAGATAATGTTCCACTTCCTGAAAGTGGATGTGCTATTTTTCTTCCTCATTCAAAAGGTTTTTTTTTTTCCACAGGATGAGGGCATCACTTGGCTAGGCCAGCATTTATTGCCCATTGGGCAGGTAAGAGTCAACCATATCGCTGTGGATCTGGAGTGACATTTAGGCCAGATCAGGTAAGGATGGCAGATTTCCATCCCTGAAGGACATTAATGAAGCAGATGGATTTTCCTGACAATTGACAGTGACACACTCTTAATTCCATATTTTTAATTGAATACAAATTTCACCATCCACCATGGTAGGATCTGAATTCACAGAGCCCCAGACTACCACCTGGATCTGTGGATTCATAGTCTAATGATCATACCACAATGGCATTTCCTCCCCTATAAATGTAATTATTTGAGGAATTATCTACCCCAGAGAACCAAGGGTGCTCAATTGTATATTGTATTCAGGGCAGAGACCAATAACTTTTAGGAAATAATGGGGTATATGTGATGATGTAATGATAATGTCAGAGAGATCAGAAAAGAGGATCTCTAATCTTACGTGATGACAATGTACACAAAGATCTAGCTATAATTAAAGGGCACTAGCATAAAAAGATTATGGGTTGAAGCAGCATACTTTGAGAATTGAAAAATTTTCCCAAACCTTGAATAAACAAAATATGGGGGACAGTAGAAAAGGAAAACAGAAACAATGAAGTCAGCTTCACTGAAGAGAACTTCAAGGTTAAGAAGCAAATATAGAAAAAATAAAAATAAAACTTGAAGATCCAACAAGTCATTAGAGAAAAATCACAGGAACAGCAACAGCAAGGTGGAAAACAGACCCAGAAATGGAACAGTAATGCGCAAGATCCAAAGCCACAAGAAGCAGGGCAGATGCAGGGACAGTTTCTGGACTCAGAAGAAATGTGGAATCCAACCTTGCCACCTTGGAAACAGTCCAGGCAAGAGGACCACAAAAAGCCCAGGAATGGGAAAACTGGAAGAAATTTACACCAGGTACAGAACTGCTGCAGGCTTGAATAAGAAAGTCCAGAAAGACCAGGCAAATTTATTACTTTAGGCTCTGGATACCCCCACTAGAATCGATTAGTAAGACTCTTCTTCGGTCCCAAAGACACAAAACATTAACTCTGTTTCACTCACAAGAGATGCTGCTCGGAAGCAAAGCTTGAAAAACACCAAGAATAGATTAAGTCCTTCCTTAGGAAATTAATTATACGGTAAACAAACATTGGACTGTTAAACTAGAAGAAGTGGATTGACGCCCGAGTTTAAGTTAGGTACAGGAGCTGGTGTTTTAGTTTTATCAATCAGCACAACTGAAATGTTTGAACAAGATTTAACTCAGACAAACAAACCTGTTGGAATAAGAGATCCAACCAAAACCAGCCAAGACAACCCTATTGGCCAAACTGAATGGTAACAGTGAATTCTGGATGGATTCGTGGATGAAGAATCCAGATTGTTGATCACCTTTAGGCAATTATTTTTAACAGATAAACTTTTGGACTTACTTCCACTTCTGACATTTTTCAGAGAACATTTTCCAGTGCATTAGAAGGTACTAACAATTTCATATGCCACACGAATGACATCCTGATACATTGATTCACGAAACAGGAACCTGACCAAAAGGGTCATGCCTCAGAGTCCTACTGAACGCAGAGCTATTACTTAATTAAAATATGTTTTGCTAAACTTAAATGACATATGAGAAAATTTCCATTACCCAAAAATGTTGCAGAACAGCAAATATTCCTGAGTTTGGTAAATCAAGTATGGTCAAGAATAATGCTTGTGCTTGCGCCAGGAAAATGTTTTTGTAAAGATTAACCAACTCCTTAACTCTTCAGAAATAGAACACTATGATTCACAGTTGCTGACTGTGGTAACGGATGAAGCATTATCTACAATACAGAGACAGCCCACATTCAAGGGCAGAAGGGCAGCAAGTATAGACCAGTTTGAGATGTCTCTACGTCATTAACAGGGGCAGAACAGCATTTTGCCATGTTAGAGAAAGTAGTTTTAGCATAACCTGGGGATGTGTCTTTTTAAAATGTTATGTGACAGGATTAGGGCAGCACAGTGGCTAGCACTGCCACCTTAAAGCGGCAGGGACCCCGGTCCGATTCCACCCTTGGGCAACTGTCTGTGCAGAGTTTGCACACTGTCCCTGTGTCGGTTTCCTCCGGGTGCTCCAGTTTCCTCCTACAGTCTAAAAGATGTCCAGGCTAGGTGGATTGGCCATGGAAAATGCAGGGTTACAGGGATAGGGTCGAGGGGTGGGTCTGGGTGGGATGCTCTTCGGAGGGTCAGTGTGGACTTGATGGACCAAATGGCCCATTTCCAGACCATTCCAGGGATTCTATGATTCTAAGCTTATGGCTCAAAATTGAAACTGATAATAAATCATTGGTCACTCTTCTGAATGAAAGAAAGAAAGCAACTCCCAAGGTGCAATCCAGAATTCAGTCTTTCAGATTAAGAATCAAGTGGTATGATTCAGTGACTGGATATACATACAGGGAATGTAGGATACCATCAATGATGCTGGACAGGAGAACTATATTGAGGACTTTGGAACCTACACATTCTCAATCACTCAGAATGCATCAGCTGCTGAAAGGAAGTTAAAAGCAATAAGGCAAGATCAAGAATGGAATGAAGCATGATTGAGAATCTAGAAATACTGTCTGGAAGGATGGCAAATTATATTACCCAAAAATCTGAATTTATACCAGTACTTTTAAAGTGTGAGCACATCATTGAAGACTATTAAGTCATCAGTGACAATGAGATGTGATATTAGATATACCAAGCGTAATTCAACATGATTTTCTTCAAAATTTGCACCAAGTATATTTGGATATTAAAAAGTATTCTACAATGGGACAATCAAGATGGAGGTCACGCTGTGGAAGAAATGATTCCTGACTGCACTCCTTGTTTTAAAAACAAGAGTAGAAAGATCCACTATTGCTGCCTTTCTCCACCCCCCACCCCCCATAGGCTGTGGGAGTACTTGGGAATAGATTTACTTGAGTTCAGTGGAAATATGTTCCTTCAAATTACTGATTATTATTCAAGATGCATTGAAGTCAACTGTGTGTGTAATATCACAGCAGAAACAAAGTCATATAATCACCTCAAAATAACTATTCAACACAAGGTCTGGACATTGCAGTGCTAGACAATGGACTATAATTTGTAAATGAGTAGTTCCAAAGTTGTGCCCACAAATCTGTCTTCATTTATGTTATTAGTTCACCTCATGACACTCAAAACAACGAGAAGCTAAGGGAATGCTACAAACAATTAAAGTTTTAATGTGGAAAAACAAAGACCTCAAATTTGTTCCTTTAAGTTATTGATTTTCATTATGGCACAATAGGTTAAAGTCACTGATGGGTACAGCTTTCATCTGCTACACACATTAAAACCTTGTATTACAGTGTGACCATTTCTATATATACATATACCAGAGTAAACCTGATTGTTTCCATCTGTCCTGTAGAAGTATCACATTTGATGAGGAGGTAGGGTTGTGAATGTCTGTAACCAAACAAATTGGTTTTTGATTAGCTCTCAGCAAGTCAGTAGAAGAATTGAGAGACTCAAAGATGCGTTCACTACGAGTACTGTCTTGAGTGTTGCTGATAATCTAGTCATTAATCAGGCAGCAGGGGAAGGGTAAAGGGTGATATTTCTGACCAAACCTGGCCTAGAGGTCAATGCGACACTTAAGATTGCTTAAAAGGCATACTGCTGTCAGACATTTTGTGTAAGGTTCAGCACTGCTATAAGTCCCAAGACGTTGAAGATTGCAGAAAGCTTTTTGTTTGGAACAAAGGATTAGTTACCCATTTATGATATTGAGATAACAAGGTGTGGAGCTGGATGAACACAGCAGGCCAAGCAGCATCATAGGAGCAGG
>JAHRHZ010000095.1:1829082-1871853 GCA_024137785.1 Ginglymostoma cirratum | reverse complement strand
AAACGTCAAGCTTTCCTGCTCCTATGATGCTGCTTGGCCTGCTGTGTTCATCCAGCCCCACACCTTGTTATCTCGGATTCTCCAGCATCTGCAGTACCTGATACAATTTTAACCCCATTTAGGATATTGTCAGGCTTTATGTTGGCTTAGAAAAAGCTATCAATTTTAATTTTGGAGAATTTAAAGAAAGCCCATTGTGGGACACATTCAAGTGTGGTTTACAAAGTGAGGGCTTTCAAAATAGATTGCTAACGTTGCCACAGTTTTCTTTGATATAGCTTGCTAAACAATATTGTATAAAGATGTGATAGAACATGAATCTTGAGAAGGCTAAAGTTAACAACTGCCAGTTTTCTCCCCAAGTCAATAAATTGTAGCTGATTCCGAAGGCCCCAACAAAAGCAGTTATAAATTCCTGTTACTCATAATTAGGGCAACATCAGGCACAGAATAGACCATTCACGAACATGGCGTACTACAGCTGGAAGAGGAACATCTGTAGGAGGTACATGTTGGAAGTGCTGGAGGAAGGAAACAGCAACCACTGCATATGGTACCAAAAAGCAACAGTTGATGAGGGGTCAGTCGAGATCCGTGCGATAGGAATTTACAGGGTATCACAGTCCAGATAATATTGGGTGCAGCCTCAGCAGACACAGGTTGCTATGGGGGGAAAACAGTCAGTGTGATTCCTGAGTTGTCATCCTATCAAAAATTGAGTCAGTGTCTGTTGGAGAAATCATGCATAAACACGGAAGTTAGGGAGACGAGAACTTCCCTCACAAATTCAGAAAGTTTGAGTCAAGACAGGAGGCACTCTCTTAGGAATAGAAATACAGTGGGTAACGTAGATTTACAAATAAGTAGAGATCTACATAAATGCAATTTTAAACATTGTGCAACATACTTTTTAAAAGAGGGAGCAGTCTAACAGCCCCCTCAAGTGGCTGTTTGTATATATGTATTTACACCAAACAAAACCAGTTCAATGTTCATTTCTACATGATGTACAATAACAGACAGAGTAGAAGAACTATCAGAGCTTAAGCCCGTGGCCCAGAATATGGATAAAAAACGCCAGAGATAGAGAGGGAGAGACAGAGAGATGGTATGATTATTTAAAACAAAGATAACAAAGATCACAAATGGCTGAGACAGACCATAAGGAGAAATGCCATCAGCATTAAACAACAAAAAAAAAGAAAATTGGGTTTAATATTCAGAAGAAGAAAGCTCTTCCTAGGAGAAGAATACTCACACCAATAGATAGGAAAGAATAAACATCCTTAAGCTCAAGAGGAGAACATAGCAAGATCAGGGAGACTGGCATATCAGAGACTAACCCTGTGAAATCTGAGACTTGTGGGTAGGGGGATGGAGGTGGAGATGTGAATATGTTTGGAACTAAGGGCTTGGGGGGGTGCAGATGTAGTATAATGGGATTGACAGCAAAAACATACATGATGATCAGTCGTGTGAATAGTGACAGTAGTCTACAAGGGAGCAGAAGCTGTAAATACATTCTTTTCACATCAGCTAAAGAGTTAGCTATAATGTAAATTTTTCTTGCATTAAAAAAACCCATGGACTCCTGTATCTTACCTTCAACAGTCACAGACCCAAAAATTACAAAACATTTTGGGGAAAAAAAGTGACTTAGGTTCATGGGGATCACGGGGGAAGGTACAGTGGCATTGGAAGATCAGCTGTGATTATACACTGAGTGGTGACAGAAGAACCAAATCCTGCCCCTAATGCTCACGTTATGTTCGCAGACAGCTAATTCAACACGATGGCGACATCTGAGGATGAGAAGCTAAAGGACAAAGTTGGAGATGATAACGAGCAGAAGGGTTTGGACAAATGCAATGAAGTGACCAGCTAGCTAGACAAAAACCAGCTGTAAAGGATGAGAACGAGAACCAACAGAAGGAGATGGAAAAAGTTCTGCAGTCTCGCAATCACAAAGCTGTATAGGAGGCTGTTGAACGATGAGGGACTTTCCACTGGGGCTTCTGCTGGTACACATACCGCATCCAGTTCAACATTGAGGAATGTTGATTAAATACACAGCATGTCTATTGGGCTCTAGTGTTTGACTGTGATTCGCTAATAAACGCAATTAAAATATCTTGTAAACAATGCTAACACTTGAGAAACTAACTTCTAACAAAGTTTTGGATGCCCTTGAACATCATTCTACGTGCTTGATCTTAATAAAACCTGTGACTACAAAACAAAATGAAGTAAACATTCTGAAGGAAATCATCTAGTAAGCCCCTGCTGTAACTTGGTGGTGTCTGCAATACTATACGACTATTGTTCTGCTCTGCTGTCTGGGACTTCATTTCTTTGTCCATCTTACAAATGTCACAGCTCACATACGCTCCCAAGCCTTGGTTTGTGGAGAATTAGGCTGCCACGGACTAATTTGTGGGGTCAGAAGCAAGTACGAGGAGATCACAGCTTTTATTCCGCTCCAAAAAACATCACAACAATTGAGAGTATAAGAGTTTTTGGGGAAAGAGAAAACAAGGTCTGAAAACTCCATCTGGCCCATTCATATGTGCAGTAAACACAAGACACAATTACCATGCACCTAGGCAGCCTGTGACAGACAGCATGCAAAATTCAAGTTGCTTCCTCATTATAATGATTACAGAACATCAACTCAGTGAAAAATTGCACTTTAACTGGCTACATGCTCAGCAATGTGGTCCGGGAATGTATCTGAACAGCACACTGTACAGCTAGACCCCACCTCAAAAGGGAGCGTGCATTTGGACTATGACAGCTGATGAAACTCGTTGTGAGGGGCCGCACGTAGTCATTTGAGAGAGGGGAGTCACAATGCTGGTGTTTGATCGAGTAGTCTTCATCAGAAAGAAGCTAGCCACCGGTTCAAAGTGGTGCCTCAAGTACAGGAGGAATAGCTGGCTGGCACAGAACAAAGCCAACGTGGCTGCTGCCATATTAGCAGGCATTCACTGAGACAAGGTACAATCAAAATATACACACACAGCGATTCGGCTGTGGTATTGCTCCTTCAGCGTCTCCAGAGCCACACAAGTGCAGTATTATATTCCTCTTTCGTTATGACTGACACCAGTCTAAACTTTCTCCCTTGTACAAGTGTATGCACATCATATCACAACAAGCATTAGGAACTCCATGGTGCTGGAAAATTGTACACTTTTTTTATTTCTGTGGTTAAATAGAGGATGCTGATGTCCTTTCTCCTGGCATACAGAACACCTGTGTTCTCACTGATGTGACAATATACTATACTGAACTGTGAAATCCTGGCAGTGTCACCTTCAGTCACCCAACAAAATCAATGGGTGACTGTCACAGGCACTAGTAGCACTATTGTTGGTCTGTAATAGGTAACTATCTCCGATCTGCCCCTTAGCTGCACTGGAAGTGCTCCCTGACGATTGTTGGTGGGTAGAGCATCCAATGAGGAGCCCTGTCCTCCTCTTGCTGACTAGAGCTCGCAATTCCACTGCCTTTGCTCCATGTCCCCATCAGGTTGCAGGCTAAGAGAGACAGCAGTCAGAGCTCCCATTGGTGATAGCAGGTCTTAAAACTCCTCTAGCCTTCTTGTCAAAGTCCAGCACCTGCCGTCCTGAATTGAAATCCTTTTGCAAAATCCAATAACAACTGTAAACATCATACTTCCAACCAACTCAGTAACAGCAAAAGAAACTTAGAAGCTGGATGCTCCAGCCTTGAAGAATACTACTAGTGCAGCTTGAGCACACATTCAGCAGGGAGACTGTCACATGAGATGTGACGATGACCTGTAAGGTTGGGTACCATGTCAGCAAAAGTCTCCGTTTGACATCACAATCTGCTTACTCTGTATGTTTAATGTTTCTATCACACACATGGGCCAATCACACTGGAATGTTTACGAGCTTGGCAACTGTACCAGAATTGACCAGAAACCGTTGGACTAATATTTACTGACACCCAGGCTTACACAGCTCTGGCACTAACAATGCTACAGCACTGAATTCTATAGTGACAAAGTCACAGGCCAATAGCAATATACAGATAATAAACACACACACACACACACACACACACACACAATAAAACATGGGTTGAGCATATTACATAAGTGTTCGTGCCCATTAATCTAGAACAAAACTACCAGGATATGTGGTAAAGCACATCTGATGCATGAACATTCTCTCAGGAAGGGATTTTGTCATCAGGTACGTCTATGTGTGACCCATGACAAAACTGCGGATTTCATCAGCCCTCTGAAATGGCCTAGCAAGTTACTCAACACTTCTCAAAAAGGTAGTCAGGATGGCAATAACCACTGTCCTTGTCAGTAATGATCATACCCCATATGTGAATAAATTAAAAGACGTTGCATATATAATACACAAAAAAATACACATTCTGAAGGAGGGTTACTGGACTTGAAACGTAACTCTTTTCTCTCCACTGATGCTAACAGAACTGTTGAGTTTTTCCAGAAATTTCTGTTTTAGTTTTAAACTTTGTTGGAATTGGTTTGTCAGTTAAACTTATAACTAGGTTTCTGAAATCTTGCCCACAAAATTGCTAGAAGTGCAAGCTGACACCAGTTATGAGGGCAGTAGCATGGGGAATTTAGTGAGCATCAGAATGATCTTCGAAACTGAGGAGATGAACACATGGAGAAATTGAGAGAGGAAGGAGAGAAAATGAACAGAGAAAGGATTGAGGTGTACGAATTATAGTAGGTGAAGTCAATATTGAACAGGTATAAATAAAACAAAGAATGAAACATTGGATTAAGAGAGGGAGAAAAAGAACAGAAAAGAAAAAAAAATTAAAAATTGATATTTTGAAAACTTCCCCAAACAATTCATATCCAATTTATACACCCAGATTTCACATTTAAGGCATTTATTGTAATAAATAATTAAGACACTTAACTAAACATCATCTTTGTTGGTAACTTATAATTCAAATCACAAAGTACAATCCCAAATGCTTAAAGTTTCTTGAGAAGATTTGTAGCTCAGATTGTGGATGAGTTTGTAGACATGCTGACCGAGCCAGTGGGTTTGACTGCAGATGTTTCGTCACCCTGCTAGGTAACATAGTCAGTGCACCTCTGGTGAAGCGTCGGTGTTCTGTCCCGCTTGTTATTTATATGCCTCAGTTTGCTAGGGTGGTTGGTATCACTTCTGGTTCTGTTTTTCAGTGGTTTGTATATGGGGTCCAGTTTAACGTGTTTGTTGATGGAGTTCCGGTTGGAATGCCAGGCCTCCAGGAATTCCCTGGTGTGTCTCTGTTTGTCTTGTGCGATTATGGATGTGTTGTCCCAGTCGAATTTGTGTCCTTCTTTGCCCGTGTGTATTGAAACCAGTGAGAATTGGTTGTGTCTCTTGGTGACCAGTTGGTGTTCGTGTATTCTTATTGTCAGTTTTCTTCCAGTTCAGCCTATGTAAGTTTCTCACAGTCCTTACATGTTTTATTAGTTGTGGGTATGGGACCCTTTACATTCATCATTAGCTGTCGAAGGGTCGTTGTTGGTTTGTGGACTACCCTGACACCTAGGGATCGAAGTAGTCTTGTGGTCATCTCTGATGTACGGTAGGATGACTAGTGTGCCTGTCTATTGAGGAGGCAATGGTGGATTGTGCTTTTTGGGTGTCCATTCCTTTTAAAAACTCCATTGAAGTGTTCCCATTGAGCTTTGCATAATTGCAGATTGCTGTAGAATGTTGTAGCTCATTTGAATAATGTCCTGATGCAGCTCCGTTTATGGATGTTGGGGTGGTTGCTGATGTCATTAAGTATCTGGTCCGTATGTGTTGTCCTTCCGTTCATTCTAACCTTTGCATTACTTCTTCTGGTAGAGAGGATGAGATAACCGGCCTAGCCAAAGAGACAACTGCCACAGCGCTGGACAAATCAGGAAGGCAGACACTCCACGACACCAACAGCATCAACAAGGACAGCCCCCTGAAACTACTGGATCTGTGCCTTACAGCCACTTCACCTTTAACAGCCGTATATTTAAACAAATCAATGGAACACCAATGAGATCCCCAATGTTAGGACTGATTGCACAAGTGGTAATGCAAAGGTTAGAATGGACAGCACTCCGCACTATTCAACCCGAACTCTGGGTTCGCTATGTAGATGACACCTTCATGATTATCAAATGCACAAGTCTAGAAGAAACCCGACACGAATAACATCCTCATCAGAATAAAATTCAGTAAAGACAGAACAACAATCGATTACCCTTCCTGGATGTAATAGTGGAATGTAAGAACAACGAGGAACTCCAGACTAGCTTACACAGAAAGACAACATATATGGACCAGATACTTAATTACACCAGCAACCACCCCAACACGCATAAACAGAGCTGCATCAGGACATTATTCACATGAGTCACAACACAGGGCAGCGACCCGGAATTGTGCAAAGCAGAACAGGAGCACTTCTGAGCTTTTAAAAGGAGTGGATACCCAAAAACCACAATCCGCCATTATCTCTGTGACAGAACACAGCAGGACAACACAACACAGCCAGACACTAGTCATCCTACTGTACATCAGGGACATATCAGAGATGACCATAAGACTATTCAGACCCCTAGCCAGCAGGGTAGCCCACAAACCAATAACCACCCTGCAAAAGCTACTGACGAATGTAAAAGGACCCCATACCCACAAACAATAAAACTAATGTAACATACAAAATACCATGCAAGAACTGTAAGAAATATTACATAGGCTGAACTGGAAGAAAATTGGCAAAGATACACAAACACCAACTAGCCACCCAGAGACACAACCAATTCTCACTGGTCTCAATACACACTGACAAAGAAGGACACAAATTCGACTGGGACAACACATCCATAATAGCACAAGTCAAACACAAGACATGCCAGGGAATGCCTCGAGGCCTGGTATTCCAAACAGAACTCCGTCAACAAGCACATTAAACTGGACCCGATATACAAACCAGTGAAGAACAAAACCGGAAGTGATACCAACCACCCCAGCAAACCGAGGCATATAAATAACAAGTGGGACGGAACACCAACGCTTCACCAGAGGCGCACTGACAATGTTACCTAGCAGGGTGACGAAACATCTGCAACCAAACACACTGGCTCGGCGAGCGAGTCTTCAACCTCATCCTAATTGCTATTCCTTAGCTTAACCAGAGAAACAACCTTCATGTGCATGCCTCACACATACTTTCAGTTTTCATAAAATCAATGCAAAGTGACTATTAGCTCTCTAGGGGCTATACCTACATTTCGAACAGAGATTAATGGATTTTTGGATACCAAGAGAATTAGGGGATATGCAGCTAGTGCTGAAACACAGTGTTGAGGTGGAAAAATCAGCCATAATTGTACAGGATGATCAAACAGTCTTACAGGCCAAATGGCCTATTCCCACTCCCAGTCCTTACATTCTCAATCAACATAGATATAAACAGACACATACATATGTAATATAAACATCACTGAAAAGTAGAAATTGAAACTTTTGGTCTTGCACTCATCAGAAAAAGGGGCACAAAAAACAGATTTGAAACGAGATCCCATTTTATACAGCATAAGAGAGACTTCTGAATGCTTTAGCCGTCAATCACCAGTCTCTCTCATCCTGTATAACATGGGGAACGTTTTGTCAAGTTTGTTTGTTGTATCATCATTCTGACTATGTGTGCAAGACAAGAAGTTTCAACTTCTAGCCTCCTTTTTAAGCAATGCTTAAGTTCTGTATAATCAAACATTTGTCATCTTATTCAGCACTTTTCCAGATTCCTGTAAGTGGTAGGACTTAAAATACAAGTTCGGGGGTGGCAGGGGGAAGCAGGCTTTGATCTTTTCGAATCATGAAGGAGCATATTTGATCCTGTACTAAAATACGGGAAGGGCAATCACTTTTAGGTTGTATCACTGAAGTGACCACTCAAGGAAGTGAACTTTGGGAAACAAACTATGTATTTTCTTTGATTTTTCTGTTGACTGAGATAAATAGTTGATAAGTGTGCCAGTGACTGTTTGATAGGCAGAAGATTCTGGAAAAGCTCAGCAGGTCTGGCAGCATCTGTGAGAAAAAAAATATCAGAGAGTTAACATTTTGGGTCCAGTGACCCTTCCTCAGAAGAGTCTTCCTCACCAGACCCCAAAACCATCATCTCTGATTTTTGTTTTCTTCACAGATTCCAACAGGCCTGCTGGACTTTTCCAGCAACTTCTGTTTTTTGTTCCTGATTTACAACACCCACAGTTCTTTCAGTTTTTAATTGTTTGATAGGCACTTCTTGTGGTTGACATTCTTGTCATTGGGAATCAATTTCTTTTTCAGGAAAGGTTGCTCAGTTATAGTGACAAGTGAACCAGCGTTAGGTTTAGTCTACTGCAGAGGCAGAGGAAACTTGTAACACTGTCCTGAAGAACAGTAGATCATGGCTAAAAATGTTGATGCAAGTTTCTTATTTGCGATATGCTGCAAGACACGCTGAGCATTTCTAGTAGTTTGTTTTTAATCTCAGAAATTATCCAACATGATGTAAACTAACCATTGGTTAAATAACTCCACAGAGGCTGGTATCCCATCACCAAGTACCCTTTATTTATATGTGGAGAGTGCTCGACACTGATGCAGCTCCCTCAGAGCGAACAGTATCTCTGACACTCCTGTTCTTGTCTGTCAGCCAGGGCTCACTGATTGCACCAGATTAAAAGCCCCAATCAGGGAACTCATATTCTATGAGGTCTACCTGACTGACCCTGTTACAATTAATACAGTCAGCAATATATGGTCAGCACAAAATAATGTCATTCACTATGTATGGACCACAACATTTGCATTACATCATTAATAAACACACTGCAATCTGAACCATTTATAAGCAACCATCACACAATTTAACTAAATACCACAACAGAATTATCAATGTAATTTTGAGAGTTATGTTGCAATGCCTTATACAATAGAACAGCTACTATTCATACACCGAGAATCCCACCTTGGTTGACATTAAAACTTTACCACAGTGTAGGTCTATGTCACTGACATGGGGAGCAAAAGGACAAAGAAAACAAGGCCTGTTTGTGGGATAAGAATCCAAAGTAATTTTGAATAGTTTTGATTGAGATGTCGCTGAGTCACAGCACGAAACCTCCCCTGAATTAGCAATTTCAAATGCATCAACAGGTTAACTAGCACAGACAATGGAAGAATATCATTATGATATATAGTTGGACTTGGCATTCTGATGTTAGGTTTGATTACATCATTAAGGAAGTAGCATTGCTAAACCTCATCCTGGAGTACCACATACTGAAAGTGTTTCACTCCCAGGCTCCGAGATTAATGGGCTGAGTCCAGCTTCTAAAGTTATTGTGATCTTCTACTGCAGTGTTACATCCATAGCTGAAATCACAGTACTGCCAGCAATAAATTCCAAATTACCTGCACCATTTAAAAACCCCTTTCCAGTAAGTGAACACTAATAAGTTCTAAATATCTATCCAACATATTACACACAGCACTTGGGATTTTAAAGAGGTTTCTATCGACTGCGGTTTAAGACTTTTATCACAGCCATAGGGCATCAAAGCACATGCAAGGAATTAATGCAAAGCAAAATAAATGATACTTCGGTGCTTTGTGATGATAAACTCAAGCTCTGCCTGTGTCTGGTGTACTGCTTGCTCTCTGCACCTACAGCTGCTGACACAGACAGTCAATGCTTTCTTGTAAAGGGAGTTTTCACAGACAATTATCACACTAAAGGAGGAGGTAACACAGGTAAAGCGACAGGCACTCACTTCATTCCTGCATCACGCTCACACGCGCTGACTAGAGGAGACTGTTAGATGTATTCTGAAACATGTCACTTTTAATAAGGTTTCAGTAGCTATGTGAACCTCAGTAAATCCCAGTAAAGCTACACAAAGTACAGCTGCTGATCAATCAGTGCTTTCCTGCATTATATGAAAGGCCTGACTTACCATGGCTGGATTCCCCGATCTGCTTATGCCGCTGGATCTTGCCTCTGGACCTTGAGATTCTGATTTGTATGAGGATGATGCTGGGAGGAAGTGGGAGCTTTCCTTTGCTGAGGTGCTGAACACAAATTGCAGTCCTAACCCTCCCCACTCACACGCAGACAGAAAATAGACCATAAAGGCAGCTGACATGGCTCTGATTGGAGAACTCTAGGATCATGTGACAGTGCCCTGGCTTACCAAGGGGCAGCGATATAAATAGACAGTGATATGTGGAGGGATGGTTAGGAAATTCAGGCACTCTTGGGTTGTTCAAACCCCACCTGCTGAAAACACTGTACAAGTAGGATTTGAAATGACAGATGCACTGTGCATGAGTAGAAGATTCCTTCATCTCTTTTCATCACATAAGTAAGGCACACATTTTCCTGGCTCAGTGGACAGTTCTAATCTATCACACAGGCCAGGTGAGAACATCCTGTGCTGTGCCAACTTTAAGCAAACATTCTCGGCGAACAAAGACAGGCCTCATGCTGGCCGGGTAGGGGGCCTCCTACTCTTAAACCTGAAGTAAATAGAAAGGAAAGTTCCCCTCAATACTGCCCTCAGCAAAAAGTCCCAGGACAGGGGTAACAATGGGTTAAATACAGAGGGAAACTCCCACTACTCTCTGAACTAAAAGTAAAGTTTGTCTGACACTGACCTATCAAACACTCCAGGGACAGGGACAACAAGGGTTAAAATTAACAGCTCACACGATGTCAATCTGTTGCCTTCTCCTCAGAGCTCTGCACGAGTTTATTGGAAAAAAAATCTAATTCCCTTTGAATAGCTTGGTTGAGCCTCCCCTCACTGAACTCTCAAGCAATGCAGTCTAGGAGTTCCTCAGTGTGGTGTTATGTTCAGCTGCTTCATTAATGAGCTTCCTTCCTTCATAAAGCCAGAGTGGGAATGCGTGATTATGATTATAATTATACAACCTTCAGCACTATTCACGGCTCTTCAGACACTGAAGCAGTGCATGTTAAAATGGACCAAATACATGGATAATATGCAGGTCTAGGCTGACAAGTAGCATTGCAATCACTGAATCCCCACTATCAGCATCCTGGGGTTACTACTGACCAGAAACTGAACTGGACTCACCATTTTAGTACACTGTCTGCACAAGCAAGTCAGAGGCTAGGGATCCTGCGGCAAATAACTCACCACCTCACTTCCCAAAACCAGTCCATTTACTAGAAACAATTTAAGAGTGAGATGGAATACTCCCCACTTGCCTGGATGAGTACAGATCCAACAACACACAAGAACCTTGACACCATTCAGGACAAAGAAGCCAACTTGATTGGCACCACATCCACAAACATTTATTCCCTCCACCATCAACACTTAGTAGCACCGGTGTGCAACATTTATGAGGTGCACTGCAGAAATTCACTAAGGTTCCTTGGACAGCACCTCCAAAACCACAACCTCTACCATCTAGAAGGACAAGGGAAGCTAATATGTGGAAGCACCACCAACTGTAGTTTCCCCTCCACGCCACTCATCATCCAGACTTGGGAATATATTACCATTCCTTCAGTGTCACTTGGTCAAATTCCTAGAGCTCCCTCACTAATAGCATTGATGACCTCCCTTCAGAAGATTTAGATTTTATTGTCACTCAGTGATTTAAGAAGGCAACTCACCATCACCTTCTCAAGTTCAGCAAGAGATGGGCAATAAATGCTGATGCAGCCAGCAATATCCACATCCTATGGAATAATAAAAATACCACTGAGAAGATGTTCTTCCTCCTATCACTTTTGCTTCTTGTACTAATTATTTTAAATCTATGCCTCGTCTTTCTTCATCCATTCCCAAGTAGGGATTTCTTTTCCTTTGTCTCTGTATCCAGACCACTCATGATTTGAATACTTCTACCACATCTCCTTTTAGTTCCTCTGCTCCATAGAAAACAGCGCCAACTTCTCCAATCCACCTTCAATTCAAAAATTACTCATCACTGGTACCATTGTTAGAAACCTCTTCCGTACTCTCTCCAGTGCAATCACATGCTTCCTAAAGTTCAGTTCTCAGAACTCCAGCTGATGCTGAACGAGTGGGTAAGTTCCCTTCCTTTTATACTCTATTCCTCTATTAACAAAACCTAGGATACTGTACCCTTTAACTATTCGCTCAATCTGCCCTTCCAACTTTATTGACATACCCACACATAGACCCAGGTCTCTGTGCTCCTGCATCTCCTTTGGAGTTGTATCCTTGATTTTAATGTCTTTCCAAGTTCAATGTATCATTGCACACTTCTTGGCACTGAATCCTCATTATAGCAGTGCTGTGATCATGGATCATTTGCCCAGATCACTGATGGGCATACTGAACACTTAATTGCTGCCCATTTTGTTTCAAGATTGGAGATATAGCTAAAGGAGGAGTACGGGTGCAAACTCAGTAGCTGTCTGACAGAAACGCTGAAATGTCAGACTTATACAGAGTCTGGGAAGGTTTAAATGGAATGATCAAAAAGAGAGAGATCACAAGAGGCTGACTATCCAATCTCCTCACAGTAGGGAGTCATCTCATTTACAGGAGATGACCTGGTGACATTAAAGGTCAGAACATCTCCATGGGTCTCTGAGGAGCCTGCTGAGGTCAGGGAGACAGAGGAGCTGCAGGAGAAAGTGTCTGTCATTTTCCCCAACTGTGGGGTCACATGGTCCATGGCCAGACAAGCTCAGCCAATGGAGGCAGTTTCAAAACTTACTGCAAAGATGCTTTGAGTTTAAAATCAGAAGAAACATAGAAATGTTTTCAATTGATGCCAGAGCATTTCTCACAAAATTGGGGGATGTTACTTTTGAGGTTTTAACTGCTTCGTTTTTGAACAGTGAGAAGATTTAGCACAGTACTTCAGACTAGCCTTTCACCAAAGAACCAGGAAAGCTAACATTTTAAAAAATGGATGGCCAACATTTTGTGGACAGAAAATGAGGGCCATGAAACAGAGTTGTGATAGCGAGCTTAAGATTGGAGCAGAGGAAACTGGAATTTTAGGAAAGAGAGAAAGAAAGGCAAAGGGGGAGGAGGAAAGAGAGAGGAGACAGAGAAGTGGGATCAAGGGGAAAGAGCAATGAAACAAAAAAAAGGTGACAAACTCTGGCAGTAGTGTGTTGAAAATCAAAGCCCACTATTGCATCAGATGTCACAAGTGTGGAATCTGACCAACTGAATCTCTAGATTGGTTAATGTCTCACTGAGATCACTATCTAAGTGAAATGAAACTCACAGCAAGTTTCAATGAACAAAAAAGTATTTATTACAGCAAACCCATTCTCACACATGACAAAAACAAACACATTATTGATTAATAACACACAAACTTAAACTTTGCCCCTTTTAAAGCCAAATACACACATTCATTCACACATTGGATGGATAGGACAGATGAGACAAACCTGCACCAAGTTTTACATGGCAAGGTGAGACTTCCACTAGGCAGTGATGAGTTGACTATTAAGGGGGACTATTGCTTGTTAAATTATCTTAACTGCTTATTTTGCCTCATTAACATGCACCTTTTATTTAGAAAGGTCACAAAGAATTCTTGTCTTGATAGAAGCCACAACAGGTAATTGGTGACTCACTGCTGGCTGCGAGGAGTCTCTGTGTTGCTCTGCACCAAACAACATCTCAGGGGATGACCCATGGGCCACCAGCTGTACGCACCCTTCATCTACAGACATTGGCATCTGATAATAGTCTACCCATCATGATACGCATGGCACCTCTGTGATCCCTTTACAAAACAGTTAGAAAATATTGACCTGCATTGCCGGGCATAACAAACAGCATTGGAAGGCTGCTGCAAGGAAACTCTGCACACAGGGACGGGGAGCTAGCTCATGGATTGGACCAGAGAGTATCTCAGTGTTGCTCACTTGCTCTATAACAAGCACAGCATAGATGCTGTGCTTTTTAGGTTAGCAAGCTGGGTCTTCAGCCAGAGCCAATAAAAGAATCTTATTCCATCTGTCACGCAAGAGATGTTTCATGACCACTAGTCATTACCTGCAAATTATCAATGGCTAAACTTAAAATTTAACTACAACATGCATTTTGTTTTAAGAAAAAAAAAGACTGCTAAAGGATAGTGGTAGATGTAAACTCAATCATTGACAACAGTCATTCAGTTCTGGAATGGCACATTAGTACAGAGACCTCGAAACTACACATTGAAAGAATAAAATGGAAGAGATAATAAGAGGCTAATTAACTAAACACTTCTCAGGCAACCTCCTGCAGACATTTTTGCCTTTTACCCTCCCAGGGTTATGCAACAATGGAGTGAAAAGCAACTTGCAACCTTACCAGAGAGTGTGGTAGAGGCCTGATGCTTTAGTATACACACTATCATGTGAAAGTCACAGCTTTGGGAACAGACATCAAACACCCCTGCAGCGCAGGAAAATAAGTAAACTTATTTTGAGTGCTGCCAGCCAGCTACTGTCAAAAGCAACTACAACAGAATTTTAATCAACCTAAACAGAGAAGAATCTCAAAATTGGCTGCTTGACGATCAACATTATTCCTGTAAGTAACATCCGTCGTAACAGCTACAACAGTCTATTTACTATAAAGACCGTGGCTTTTTTTTTTTATTTTTGCACTTTTTAAAAACTGTGGACTTAAATGGGAAAGAACTGATTCAAAACCTGTCTTTTAAAGGGATGTCTGCATGCTTTTATAAATGTCAGGTTACTTGCTTTTCAAAAGCATTATGTAAACAACTGTTTGAACAAACAGTAATCAGTGACTGCAGAGGAGTTACAGCTGAGGGATTCCATGTACAGATGCAGCTAGGTCACAACAGAAAAAAACCGATTGGTCTGTGGACTAGTGCCCACTTAATGGTAACAAAAGTCTTTTGTTTGCCAACAAACCAAGTGATTGGTTCTTAGTTAACTGGAAATAGGATAGAGAAATGTTTCTGTTCTCTGTAATCAAACCAAATTAGAAACCTGACGGAAACCAATTCATCTTTCCTTCAGCAGTTGTTACAGGCTATGATATTTCATTGATAAGCCAGAGACCTTTTATAAGTGAACTAGCCACCTTGTGTCTCCTACAAACCAGTACATAGAACATAGAACATACAGCACAGTACAGGCCCTTTGACCCACGATGCTGTGCCGAACATTTACCCTAATCCTAAGGTCTATCTAACCTCCACCCCTACCTTATACTATCATCCATATGCCTACCTAATAGCCACTTAAATGCCCCTAATGAGGCCGACTCCACTACCCTCTCTGGCAATGCATTCCACGCCCCCACCAATCTCTGAGTAAAGAACCTACCTCTGACATCTCCCCTACATCTACCTCCACTCACTTTAAAACCTATGCCCCTTCGTAATAGCTACCTCCACCCTAGGAAAAAGTCTCTGGCTGTCTATTCTTTCTATACCTCTGATCATTTTGTACACCTCTATCAAGTCACCTCTCATCCTTTGTCGTTCTAAAGAGAAAAGCCCTAGCTCTCGCAACCCTTCCTCGTAAGGCCTTCCCTCCATTCCAGGCAACATCCTGGTAAATCTCCTCTGCACCTTTTCCAACGCTTCCACATCTTTCCAGTAATGAGGCAACCAGAACTGGACACCATACTCCAGATGTGGCCAAACCAGGCTTTTGTATAGCTGGAGCATAACTTCACGCCTCTTGAACTCAATCCCTCCATTAATGAAAGCTAACACATCATATGCCTTCTTAACAACTGAAGGAGGGTCTAGGCCTGAAACATCAGCCTTCCTGCTCCTCTGATGCTGCTTGGCCTGCTGTGTACATCCAGCTCCACACCTTGTTATCTCTAGCCACCTGGATGGCAGCTTTCAGGGAACTGTGGATATGAACCCCCAAGATCCCTCTGCTCCTTCACACTGCCAAGAATCTTTCCGTCAACAGCTGTATTCTGCTTTCAAGTTTGTCCTTCCAAAATGAATCATCTCACACTTTTCAGGGTTAAACTCCATCTGCCACTTCTCAGCCCAGCTCTGCGTCCTATCAATGTCCCTTTGTAACCTAGAACAGCCCACCGCACTGCCCACAACGCGACCCACCTTCGTGTCGTCCACAAACTTGCTAATCTACCCTTCCATTCCTTCATCCAATACATTTACAAATATCACAAATAGAAGAGGACCCAGAACAGATCCTTGTGGTACACCACTCGTAACTGAGCACCATGTTGAATATTTTCTGTCCACTACCACCCTTTGTCTTCTAAGGGTCAGCCAATTCTGAATCCAATCTGCCACATTTCCCCCTATCCCATGCCTCCTTACTTTCTGCATGAGCCTACCATGGAGAACCTAATCAAACGCCTTACTTAAATCCACGTATACCACATCCACTGCTCTACCTTCATCCACGTGTTTGGTCACCTCTTCAAAGAATTCAATAAGGTTTGTGAGGCATGATCTACCCCTCACAAATCCATGCTGATTATCACAAATCAAACTCTGCTTTTCCAAGTGATCATAAATCCTATCTCTCAGAGCCCTTTCCAATATTTTGCCCACCAACGAAGTAAGACTAACAGAGGTTATCCTTATTCCCTTTTTTGAACACGGGAATGACGTTTGCCTCATTCCAATCTTCCGGCACTATACTCGTGGACGGTGAGGACAAAAAGATCATCGCCAAAAGCCCTGCGATCTCTTCCCTCACTTCCCATAGAATCCTTGGATAAATCCAATCAGGCACGGGGGACTTATCTATCTTCAAGTTCCTCAAAATTCCTAGCATATTTTCCTTACTAACAGCAACCTCCTCTAGCCTACCAGCCTGTTTCACACTGTCCTCCTCTACAACTAGGTCTCTCTCAGTTGTAAATACCAAAGAAAAGTATTCATTAAGGACCTTTCCTATCTCTTTAGGCTCCATGCACAAATTCCTTTGCAATCCTTGATCTTAAGGAATGCATACTGTGTGTGCTCGATATGTTTGTCCCTAGCAGGCAGGGAAGATGCGGTCAAGTGAGGGAGCCTTGGTTCTCAAGAGGTCAAACAACTGGTTAAGAGGAAGAAGGATGCTTACGTAAGGTTTAGGAAACAAGGAATGGAAAAGGCTCTAGAGGGATACAAGTTATCCAGGAAGGAGCTGAAGAGCTTAGGAGAGCTATAAAGGGGCTCTCAGTCCTGAACGCACTGGACGAAATCTGCTTCATCCAATCTATTACAACTAAAATGTTTCCAATCAATATTTGGAAAGTTGAAGTCACCCATGACTACAACCCTGTGACTTCTGCACCTTTCCAGTATCTGCTTTCCAATCCGCTCCTCCACTTCTCTGCAACTATTAGGGGGTCTGTAAAACACCCCCCAAAGTGACTGCTCCTTTCTTGTTCTGGACCTCAACCCAAACTGACTCTGTAGACATATCATTCTCGAACTGCCTTTCAGTAGCTGCTATACTTGCCCTGACTAGCAATGCCACTCCCCCACCTCTTTTTCCACCCTCCCTATTTCTTTTAAAGCATCTAAATCCCAGAACTTCCAACAAACATTCCTCTCCCAGAGTTACCCAAGTTTCTGTAATGGCCACAACATCATCGTTCCAAGTACTGACCCATGTTCTAAGTTCATCCGCCTTATTTCTGATATTTCTAGCATTGAAGCATACACACCTCAAACCATGCCTGTGTCCACAATTACACTCCATCGACCGCATTTCTTTACTAACAACCTCACTCCCTGTTGTGTCTGTTGGAAGGCTGAATACCTCATCCTCTGAATTACAAATCCGGGTCCCCACCCCCTGCCAATCTAGTTTAAACAATCCCGTACAGCTCGAGCAAACATTCCTCCCACGATATTTGTGCCCTTCCAGTTCAGGTGCAACCTATCCTTACCATACAGGTCCCACCTTCCCCAGAATGTGCACTGATTATCCACATAACAGAAGCCCTCCTTCCTACACCAGCCCTGTAGCCACGTGTTTAGCTACACTCTCTCCCTATTTCTTACCTCATTATCACATGGCACTGGTAGTAATCCAGAGATAACTACCCTGTTTGTCCTGGACTTCGGCTTCCAACCTAACTCCCTGTACTCGTTTTTCACATTCTCTGTCCTTTTTCTACCTATCTTATTGGTACTGAAGTGTACCATGACTGCTGGTTGGTTACCCTCCCCCTTAAGGATCTCGAAGGCACGATCCGAGACATCACAGACCTTGGCAGCCAGGAGGCAACATACCATCCGTTCATCTCGTTCGCGTCCACAGAACCACCTGTCTGTGCCCCTACTATTGAATCCCCCACTACAATTGCTGTCCTATTCTCCCCCGTTCCCTTCTGTGCCACAGGGCCAGAGACCTGTCTGCTATGGCCTTCCCCTGGTAGGTCGACCCCACAACAATATCCAAAATGGTATACTTATTATTGAGGGGAACGGCCACAGGGGATCCCTGCACTGTCTGCCTGTTCCCTTTCCCGTTCCTGACAGTCACCCAGCTACCTTTTTCCTGTACCTTGGGTGTGACCACCTCCCTGTAACTCCTCTCTATCGTCCCCTCAGCCTCCTGAAAGATCCGGAGTTCATCCAGCTCTAGCTCCACTTCTCTAACGCGGTTCGTGAGGAGCTGGAGTTGGGTGCACTTCTCGCAGGTGAAGTCAGAGGGCACACCAGCAGTGACCCTTACCTCCCACATCCTGCAAGAGGAGCATGCAACTGCCCTAGCTTCCATTCCCTCTACTCTAGATTTCCAGGAGAAAAAGAAAAGCCTTACCTTACCGACCCTCCACACAGTCTTTTTTTGGTTAGAGGAGGAGGATGGGTGGGAGACAGTACACGCGTAGTGTTTCGGGTTTAGCCAATGACCGAATATATTAGTTCCTTCCTGGCTCGCGTTCTCTCCACCCACCGCTGAAAACAAGAACGCCGCTGCTGCATGAGGTAAGTTTTTATACAGGAGAAAAAAAAACAACCTTACCTTCCTGTTGGCACTCTGGCTCGCACTGTTGCTTCTTGAAAACAAGCAGCAAGTAGAAGCATTGAGAGAAAGACGATTGAAAAACAACATTTTTGACCACAAAAATGATAAGGGTCATCTCAGCAAGCCATGAATGGGAATCAATGAACTGCCTTCAGCTTTCCTTTGCCCATAATCTATTTTGTGTGCACATGTAAGAGTGTACATGCGTGTGTGCACATAGGGGGGACATTAAAAGAAGATTAGCGTTTTGATTTATAATGTTATATGCTGGTAATTTAAAACTGCTTGCCTATAGTTAGTGTCTAAATATTTGTAATAAATTGATATTCTTGTTAATACAGGCTGGATGCTTCACAATCTGGTGGGAGAAGGGGGAGGGTCCAGGAAGGGGGCTCCAGTGCTACTAGCTGCCAATGAGGATGCAAGACACATTGTTTCTGACTTTTCTCACCTACGAGTGAACCTTAACCGAATATGTTCGTTAATTTAAATTTCAAGCCAAATTATGGCAAAGTTACTGTCTACATCAACATAATGCCACTGAAGACTATCATTCAAAATTAATACGTGGCTATAGCTGGGTTGCCCCACTGCAGGCGACACGTATTAGATAACTGGTTGAGTCCCTATTCCCGATTTCAGCAGTTTCTCGACGCTTAAATCCAGGGCTAGATTCTGGAAAGTTGGGTCATAGACCTGAGAAATTGATAACCCTGGAGACCATCTAACTTTTGTGTTTCTATACACTGCCTTTTCCTGATATTCTCTTAATTCTATGTTTTCAAACATTTATCCAACTCTGTAGTAAATTAACTTGCAGTTGTTGATGCAACAGCCATTCACTGTGAAACATTCCACATTCTGCATGAAAAACAATACTTTTGTCCTATCCTTTACTCTTAATTATGGGAAATTAAATACATTTAAGAACAAAGATTATTTTTAAAATGGGTGCTGTAAATGTGATCAACTTTCATGGACAATTAAATTAGACAGCAGCACAGAATATAGGAACTTGTCATGCCGTGAGCATTGCCCAGAAGCTCAGGGTTTGAATTCATCCCACAAATCCTTTGAACAAGCACCAGTGTCCCTCAGTGACTATGAGAGACATTCCTGGGCAGCCATGTGAAAGAAAGGGGAAACTCCCAGCACTATCCCAAGCTCCAGGCTCTAACATGCATGGAAAACAGAGTCCTAGAGTACACCTCCTCCCACCCGTTTTCCTGCAAAAATGCCATCCCCTATTCCCAATTCCTTTGCCTCCACCGCATCTGCTTCCAGGATGAGGCACTCCACTCCCATACATCTCAGATGTCCTCGTTTTTCAAGGACCGCAAGCTCCCCCCAACAGTGGTCAAGAACGCCCTCAACCGTGTCTCCCGCATTTCCTGCAACTCATCCCTCATACCCCTTCCCTGCAATAAAAACCAAAACAGAATCCCCCTCGTCCTCACATACCACCCCACCAACCTCCAGATCCAATGCATCATCCTCCGACACTTCCACCATCTGCAATCCGACCCAACCACCAAAGAGATTTTTCCCTCCCCATCCTTATCTGCCTTCCGGAGGGACCACTCTCTCCGGGACTCCCTTGTCCGCTCCACACTCCCCTCCAGCCCCACCAACCCGGCACTTTTCCCTGCAACCGCAGGAAGTGCTACACTTGCCCCAAACCTCACCCCCATCCCAGGCCCCAAGAAGACTTTCCACATCAAGCAGATGTTCACCCGCACATCTGCCAATGCGGTATACTGCATCCGCTGTTCCCGTTGTGGCCTTCTCTACATCAGGGAAACCAAGCAGAAGCTTGGGGACCACTTTGCAGAACACCTACACTCGGTTCGCACTAAACAACTGCACCTCCCAGTCGCAAACCATTTCAACTCCCCCTCCTATTCCACTGACGACATGTCTATCCTGGGCTTCCTGCAGTGCCACAATGATGCTACCCGAAGTTTGCAGGAACAGCAACTCATATTCTGCTTGGGAACCCTGCAGCCCAATGGTATCAATGTGGACTTCACAAGCTTCAAAATCTCCCCTCCCCCTACCGCATCCCAAAACCAGCCCAGCTCATCCCCACCTCCCTAACCTGTCCTTCCTCTCACCTCAAGCCCCACCCCATCTCCTACCTACTAACCTCATCCCGGCCCCTTGACCTGTCCGTCCTCCCTGGACTGACCTATCTCCTCCTTACCTCTCCATCCCTACCTCTTTGACCTGTCTGTCTCCTCTCCACCTATCTTCTCCTCTATCCATCTTCTATCCGCCTCCCCCTCTCTCCCTATTTATTTCAGAACCCCCTTCCCCTCCCCCATTTCTGAAGAAAGGTCTAGGCCTGAAACGTCAGCCTTCCTGCTCCTCTGATGCTGCTTGGCCTGCTGCGTTCATCCAGCTGTACACGTTGTTATCTCAGATTCTCCAGCATCTGCAGTTCCTACCACCCCATCACATTATATAGACTTCTTATTCTGCACAAAAACAAAATTGCTGCTTCGAGAGGTAGAAACCAAATGGAAACCCAAGTCAATTTAGACTGAAAAATCTGGGCAATATTAATTGAACCAGTGATGTTTGAAACTAGTCATGAATATCATCTCAATCCTTCCTGTAACAAATGGAACATACTCATTAAAACTGGGCAAACAGAAGGATTCTGATATTCTCACTGCTGCATTTGAACACCAGGATATATTAAATTCAGCAAACTTATGAGCAGAGAACTAAGAGAAAGCAGAAATACAGGACACCTCTAAGTAGGAATAACAGCTCAAATGTGTCCACATTTATAGACACAGATTTAATTCTGCTGATAGCCATAAGAAGTTCAACTTACTCAGTATTTTTGCACATCTGTATGTCATATGTTGTTGTTAGACTTTCACATTTGCTTTACATTCGATAAAAGAAAGCCAAGCAAAACCAGCACCATCTGTCACTTCAAATGCTGCCCACTAAACCAGAATACACAATCCACATCCAGGACCATCAGATGACCTTGAGGCACTCATCAACCAGTTAATCGAATTAAATCTGCATCAACAGATGGTGAAATAAAGCAGCTCACAGACCTCCCTCTGCTGGAACACTTTAGCTACTGGGCTGAACCTATTCCAGACACTTCAGGAAGTGACATCTCTGGCATCAGCCAATAAAAACTAAAGAGACATCTATTTAGCACCATATTGCAGCTTTTCATTTGGAGCGCAGGAAATTCATTGGACTGAATGCAGTACTGGATCTCAAGACTTTTTTTTCTTCTTACTGCCAGTATTCTAGACTCTCATGCAGATTGCAACTCTGCAGAAAAGCATTGCAGTCAGCTTTAATGTAGACAGCACTAATTGCATCTTAACAAATGAATACAAGAGGATTACAAGCAGATTAGCAAACAGAAAAGACTGCAAAGTACTGGAGGAGTAAAAGGTTTTACACACAGATATTTGTACGAATAGAAGCACAAACCTTCAATCACTTGAAATTTTTCAAGATACAGAACAAAGTTAGTGTTAGAAATAAATGACGTCCAAATGCAACAAGTCCTGGACAAATTTAAGACTGAGGCTGACAGTGGCAAGTGACATTTGTGTCACACAAGTGTCAGGCAATAAGTATCTCCAACAAGAGAGAATCTAGCCATCTTTTCTTGACATTCAATGGCATTACCATTGGTGAATCCCCTCCAATTAACATCCGGGATGTTACCATTGACCAGAAACTGAACTGGAATTACTATATATAGATACCACAAGAACAGGTCATAGGCTGGGGTTTCTCTGGTGAGTAACTCACCTCCTGACTCCCCAAAGACTATCCACCATTTACAAGACACAAGTCAGGAGTGTGATGAAATAGTTTTCAGTGGCCTGGGTGACTGCAGCTCCAGCAACATTGAAGAAGCTCAACACCATTCAGGACAAAGCAGCTCAGTTAATTGGTATCTAGAACATAGAACATAGAACATTACAGCGCAGTACAGGCCCTTCGGCCCTCGATGTTGCGCCGACCTGTGAAACCAACCTGAAGCCCATCTAACCTACATTATTCCATTATCATCCATATGTTTATCCAACGACCATTTAAATCTCACTTAAGACAGTAAGCATTCAGTTCTTCTATCACCAATGCACAGCGGCAGCAGTGTGTACTATCTACAAGATGCACTGCAGAAACTTGTCAAGTTTTCTCTGACAACATCTACTATATCTGTCACCTCTATCAATCAGCAGATAGATGGGAAACCACCATTTGCATGTTTCCCTCCAAACCACTGACCATCCAGACTTGGAAATATATTGCCATTCTTTCACTGTGGATAAGTCAAATTCTTTAATTCCTTACCAAACAACACTGTGCATGCATCTACCCTAAATGGCCTACAGAATTTCAAGAATATTTTGCATTGGTATTTACTATGGAAAAAGACATGGAAGCTAGGGAACTAGGAGAAATAAATAGTGATGTTTTTAAAACAGTCCACATTACAGAAGAGGGAGTGCTGGAGGTCTTAAAATGCAGAAAGATATTATTGAACTGGAGAGGGCTCAGAAAAGATTTACCAGGATGTTGCCTGGAAAGGACTGTTTGAATTATAAAAGTAGGCTGGATAGGCTGGGACTGTTTTCACTGGAGCGTAGGAGGTTGAGGGTGACATTATAGATGTTTATATAATCATGAGGGACATAGATGAGGTGAATTACAAAGGTCTTTTCACTAAAGTGAGGAAGTTCAAAACTAGGAGGCATATTTGTAGGTTGTAAGGAAAAAGATTTTAAAAAGGACGTGAGGGGCAACTTTGTTTTGACAGAAAGTGGTTAGTGTATGGAATGAGCTGCCAGAGGAAGTGGTGGATGCAGGTACAGTTACAATGTTTAAAAGACATTTGGAAAGTACATAAATAGGAAAGGTTTGGATGGATATGGACCAAACGCAGGCAGGTGGGACTAGTTTAGTTTGGGAACATGGTTGGCATAGACCAGGCATTTGCTATGCCTGCCTTTATCAGTCAATGCATTGAGTATAGGAGTTGACATATCATGTTACAAATGTGCAGGACATCGGTTAGGCCACTTATTGAATACTGTGTTCAATTCTGGCCTCCTTGCCAGAGGAAAGATGTTGTTAAACTTGGAAGGGCTCTACAAAGATTTACAACAATGGGATTGGAATTTTAAACTGTAGGTAGAGGCTGAATACGCTGGGGTTATTTTCCCTGGAGCATTGGAGACTGAGGGGTGACCTTATTGAGATTTATAAAATCATGAGGGTCATGGAGAGGGTGAATAGCCAAGGTCTTTTTCCAGGGTAGGGGAGTCCAAAACTAGAGGGCATAGGTTTAAGGCAAGGGGGGAAAGATGTAAAAGGGACCTAATGGGCGACTTTTTCACGCAGAGGGTGGTGTGTGTCTGGAAGTGGTGGAAGCTGTTACAGTTCCAATATTTAAAATGCATCTGAAGCTTATGTGTAGGAAGGGTTTAGAGGGTTACGGGCCAAATGCTGGCAATTTGGACTAGATTAATTTAGGATGTCCAATCAGCATGGACTAGTTGGACCAATGGGCCTGTTTCCTGCCATATGAATCTATAACTCTAAGGCCCTGGGACCTGATCAAGTGTAAGGAGAATGTGGGAAGCTAAGCAAGACATTATGGGGCCCCTTTGCGGAAATATTTGTATCATCTACAGCCATGCATGAGTGCCGGAAGACTGGAGGGTGGCTAATGTGGTGCCATTATTTAAGAAAGGCTGCAGGGAAAAGCTTGGGAAGTGTAGACCTGTGAGTCTGACAGACAGGATTTACGTCCATTTGGAGAGGCAAGGACTGATTAGGGATAGTCAGCATGGCTTTGCGCATGGGAAATCGTGTCTCACTAACTTGATTGAGTTTTTTGAGGATGTAACTAAGAAAATAGATGAGAGCAGAGTGGTAGACATTGTCTACATGGATCTTAGCAAGGCCTTCAGGAATGTTCTGCATGGTAGATCAGTACAGTTAGATTAGTACATTAGAAAGGTTACATCATATGGTATCCAGGGGGAGCTAGCCAATTGGATACAAAATTGGCTTGATGGTAGGAAAAAGAGGGTGGTGCTAGAGGATTGTTTATTGGACTCGGGCCTGTGAGCAGCAGTGTTCTACAGTGATCAGTGCTGGGTCCACTGTTGTTTGTCATTTATATAAATGATTTAGTTGAGATTACAGAAATCTTGCAGGTGACAGCAAAATTGTTGGCATAGTGAGGCAGTGAAAAAGGTTATCTAAGAGTACAATGGGATAGTGATCAGCTGGGTCAATAGGCCTGGGAGTGGAAGTTGCAGTTTAATTTAGACGAATGTGGTGTGTTGCATTTTGGTAAAACAAAACAGGGCAGGACTTACACAGTTAATGATAGGGTCCTGAGGGGTGTTGTCAAACAGAGAGAGCAAAGGCTTCAGGTGCATAGTTCTTTGACAGTGGCTTCAGAGGTAGACAGGGTGATGAAGGAGGCATTTGGCACACTTGACTTCATTGCTCAGACATTTGAGTATAGGAGATGGGACATCATGTTGTGGCTGTACAGCACATTGGTGAGGCTACTTTGGGGTTATTTGTTATGTTCTGGTTGCCCTGCTATGGGAAGGATATTATTAAATTGGAAAGGGTGCCAAAAAGATTTACAAGGATGTTACTGGGATTAGAGGATTTGAGTCATAAAGAGAGGTGGGATAGCTGGGACATTTTTTCCCTGGAATGTAGGATGTTGAGGAGTGGCCTTATAAAGTTTTGTAAAATCATGAGGGGCATGGATAAGGTGAATTGCAAAGGTCTTTTTCCTAGGGTAGGGGAGTTCAAAACTGGAAGGCATAGTTTTAAGGTGAGTGGGTAAAGATTTAAATAAGAGCAGAGAAGCAACCTTTTCACACAGAGGATGGTGCGTATATGGATAAACTGCCAGAGGAAGTGGCAAATGCAGGTACAGCCACAACATTTAAAAGACATTTGGATCTGGACCAAATGCAGACAAAGGTTTAGTTAGGGAAACCGCGTTGGCATGAACAATTTGGACCAAAGGGACTGCTTCTGCACTCTATGACTCTATGACTCCAAGACTACTCAGTACCTCCTTCTCTAGGGCAATTAGGGCATTGTAGGGCCTAGGCACTGTAACCTGCATCCTGTGAAGAAATACGTTTTTGAAAGTGAAGCTGGGGCTGGTGAAGAGCAGTAGTAGTCTCTCTTTCTGTGAACCAGGAGATCTAGGTTCAAATCCCACCTGCTGCTGAGCTATGCACTAACATCTCTGAACAGATTGATTGGAAAATGTCTTGAAAGTGAAGCTGAGGTAGTTCGTGTCGTTCACCAGGTGGAGATGTCAACAAAAAAGGTTCTAATAAATTTTGACAAAGCTTTCGAAGAATAATATTACAAATTCATACTTCCAGTGTGAAGTTTCACCCCTCACTGTCCCATTAGAAAAGACATTTGGGAATTCAGGTGCAGAGGTCTTTGCTTTTAAATAAAAAACACTCTTGGTATCAGGTTCATGTGCTCACAGCACGTCCTGGGATATGAAGCTCCACAGTGGGGCCACAGATTCACAAATTAGACCCTGACTCCCAAGTCCTGCCCAGTTTGGATCTGCTTCAACTAGATATCATATTTGGAGTTCCTCTCTCTATTGAAGACTGTATAACTACAGATAATACATATATTCAGGTACATCATGAACAGATACTGACAGAATTTGAGTTGAGGCTGCTATCATGGGGCATTACCATTACAGAAAATTCTTTCGATCTTATTCTGAAGGTGTGTAAACAGACCTTATCTCATCATGTTATTATTTGTCGTATCATATCATCTTATTGCACCCTTTCCTTTTAAGATGATATTAAGGATGATTATTTATTTGAGGAAGAAACATAAATCAGATACAGTAAAAGTACAGAAACCAAAGATTTCAAAGAAAATCAACCTGGCCAAGAGAAAGTTCCAGACTCACATCCAAAGAGGAGCTGTTAGTAAGTATACTAGCTATTGCTGGTGACACAAACCGCTACTGGGTCACTCCATTACCGAACGGCAAACTTGGTGGACACTTACATTAACACCTGAAAGTTTGTATCAGAAGCAGCTGAGTCACATTGCACAGCAACCCTCAACATTTCACCAAGAATGCACACAGGCAAGGTTTTGCCTTTAAGGGATTATTTTAATGTGAATGTTCAGTTTTATGCTAGTTTGAAGGTTTGACCTTATACATTGTCAAAGGAAAGTTTTCAATTTTATTTGAAAGACCATGTATGGAGAAAATCAAACTCAAATCGGTTGAAGTAAATTGCTTGTCAGATTCTGAGACTGTTCTATCACAAATTTTAGAGATGTCATTGTTTTCAATGGGAATCCGGGAAGTATAGAAAAGATCTCTGTCAAATTGAAGATCAAGGATGGAGCCAAACAAAATGTTACAAGGCTAGGTCAATGCTTTATGCATTAAGGTCAAAGCTCAAAGTAAAATTAGAGATGCTGGTCAAGGTGAGAGTCCTTAAACTTGCAAATACGTGTGATTGGGTCATGCTTATTGTACTAGTGATGAAGAAAGATGGATTGATATGTATCTCTGGTGATTTTAAGGTCACTGTTAATCTGGTACGGTGTGCTAAACTGTATCCTTTACCTTTAATCTATTTGCTGGACTAGCTGGAGGTCAGCTTTTCGGTAAAACTAACATTATTCAAGATCTGAGGAAGGGTCACCGGACCCGAAATGTTAACTCTGTTTTCTCCTTCACAGATGCTGCCAGACCTGCTGAGCTTCTCCAGCAACATTGTGTTTGTTCCTGATTTACAGCATCTGCAGTTCTTTTGGTTTTTATTAGTCAAGCCTGTCTCCAGATGAATGTAGACCCCAAATTACAGAAATACTTGATAACTGTAACACATACAGGCCTATTCAAACACAAGGGACATACATCTGGAATCACATCTGCATCAGTGTTATTCCAACATGTCTTGGGTCAGATTTTAAGTGAATTAGGACTCCAGTCACCTCTATGAAATTTTAGTCACAGGGAGAAATGAGAAAGTACTTTTCTACAATTCAGGTGCTATTCTATAGAAACTTAAAGATAATGATCAGAGAGTGTGGAAAGATAAATGTCAATTTTAAAAATTTTCTGTCAAATATTTAAGCCATGTCAATGATACTACACAAGTCACCATCAAAAGTAAAAGCCATGCCTGAGACACTAGCACCTAAAAATGTAAACTAACTACAATCATTTTTGGAGCTTGCTAAATTACCACGGCAGGTTTGTCGCAAATTTGAAACCAGTCTCTGGCTATCGCACAATATATACACCAAAACAAGAACTGGAAATGGGAAGATTAATGTGAAGTGCCTTTGCACAGAACAAAGAGGTTTTGATAAAGTATGAAGCCCTGGCCCATTTTTACTCAGTTAACATTGCAACTAACATGCAATGCAGCACTCAATGATGTGGGAGCAGTCATTTCTCACATAATACTCATTGGTGAAGGGAAGCCAATAGCTTTTGTATCAAGATCATTAAACAAAGCAGAAATGAAGTGTGTACAGATAGAGAAAGAATCATTAGGAATCATTTTTGGCTTTAGATAATTACACCAATATCTATATGGCCAGGGATTTAACCTACTAAAAGACCATAGATCATTGACCACAATACATGGGCCTCATGCAGGGATACCTTCCCTAGCTAGTGAGCTGTATACAGTGGTGGATGTTGTTGCTATCACCCCACTCTTTTACAATGAAATATCCACAACCCAACTTACATGAGAATGCTGATGGGCTATCCAGATTGCACTTTCCAAATGAGTCAACTACAAACAGCACATATGTAAGCATTTTCTACTTTGAACAAATAAAGAACACTTTGATAATGGTAGGACAAGTTAAGATGTACACCAGAAATGATCTATAACCATCAAAAATGGTACTTTGTGGTAAGATCACAGGAAAAGCCCAGAACTGAAACATGTCATACGAAAGCATGAACTATCCATAAGAGTAAGATATCTCCCACGGAAAATGAGGGTCATCATTCCACCACAGCTAAGATAATGAGTTAAATCAACTACACAGAGGTCACTGTGTCAGAATGAAGGAGAGAGCCAGAAGCTATTATTGGTGACCAGGGCTCGACTCTGACATTGAGGATAAAATGTGAATATGTGCTGCTTGCGCAAGAGCTCACAACCTACCTGTATCAGCACCATTACACCTAAAACCAATGAATGCGGTTAAAACCAATGAAAATAATAAACAGATGCCTGAAGTATGACAACAGCCAAATGGAATTGACATCCTTCAGAACTTCAAACCGTTGTACATATTGCGAATATTTTCATTGCAGGGAGCTCTCAATGTGTAGAGATGTTGTGTATTTGGTAAGTATACTGGACTAACACTTTAAGAGTCTGATCATGTGATGCCATATTGTCATATTGGCCATTTTAAGCAGGAAACAGCTGAGTCTAATCTTGTGAACATCTCCTTCATGAAGCTCCTGCTCTTATTAAACACTTCAGTCTCCCAGTCCTTCTTGAACATAAGTGAAATCACAAGTGAAAATGACACAGATCTAGTGCAGGGAATTGAGGAACAATTTTCTCACATCACAAGGAATAAGTAGTACCATCCTCTCAGCTCAAGCTCATACTCACAGGTACATCACTCAGTGTAACTGCATCCCACGTAGTTATGTTACAAAGGACAATAGTTTGCAAGACTCAGCACCATACGGATGATGTGCACAGAAGTGCTGATAGCCACATGATTCTCAAAATATCCTTACATTTCCTGGGTGCTGTGTCCCACAGTGATCTACTGAGGAGGGCTCAGGACCTGCCAGGGCTATGGATGCTCATAAAGTGCTCAAGCATTCATTGCCATCTCACTGAGTCATTTTCTTTCTCAGTTTGCAGGACAAGATGGCCCAGAGCAGGAGAGGGCTGCCAGGTGTTCAGATCCTCTCCCTTTTCAGAGAGTAGGCCACAGAGCTGACATCAGAGGACCATGACCAATTCTATGCTGACAGACAGACAGAGAGACAGGAATGTTCCAAGATGTCAGTGAGAAATGTTACAGCCCACTGTCTTCATATGTGCATGTTCAGCAGCTCATTCTTTCTCTTCTCCAGTACAGGCACTAGCAGCCACTGGAAGAGGAGAAAACACAAGGCACTACAACTTCCTCTCACTAACATTACCACCTCTGAGGAGGCATTGTCACACTGTTCACCTGCTCTCTCCCATGGCGAGATGTTCACCTCGATGCTGCATTATCTAGAGCAGGCACACAATCTCAGTCTGGTGGACACATCTCTGATGTGGGTCAGCAGAGGAAAGGCTGCAATGCCCAATGTCTCTGACTCATGCCTTATGCAGATGATATTCCTCTGTGCTTGACCGTAAGCCACACAGTGAGCATGCTGGGATAGGAATGGGAATAAAGAGGCCCCTGCTAGACTAGAATGAAAGATTCAGGAGTCCACCCATGGGAGGGACAGTAGCCATCTTGAAAAGCCAGCTGCTGGATATATTTTCAGATCTGTATTCTATTGCTGTAGCAATGGTACACAGCAGCAGAAGATAAAGCACCATGATCAAACACCAGGTACCCCTTCATCGCAAATTGCCAGCAGGCATCCACGGTGGGGAGCAGTGACAGCCAGAAATCCTTCGAGCTTCATCTCAGGACATTACAGATGTGCCCTCCTCCTCTACAAATGTATGTGTCTAAAGCAGTTAGCCATGAAGCATAGGGCCAGCATATGGGGCTTGTAGGAAAGGCTGCTGAGATTGGTTTCAGGGACTTTATTCATTGAGATTAGAGAGAGGACACTGGGTCTGAAATAACAACATGGCAGAGGCAAATCAGTATGTAATGGAGAAATGTGGTTATCTTTCCCCTGCATGGGGTCTCTATAGCTAGGTAAAACATTGTCTATATATGAGATGGGTGAAGTAGTACAATATGAAGGACTTCATTTTTTATGAGGCAATAAGAGAGAAGTATTTGTATTTGTACAGCCCAGACGATAGTGGAAGTACAGGCACTGAGGATGCTGAATGATAGTTATAATAAACACAAAGAACCTTACTTTCTCCAGGACTATAGGAATGGGAAGGTATTAATACAATTATTGACATCAGGCAGGCTACGAGAGAACTGGAGACATAACTAGACCCCAGGTGAAATTCCACAAGTTATCACAGTTCCAGGTAGAATCCCGAAATCATCAAACTCCCAGGTAAGGAAGGATGAACTAGCTCTTTATTCACTCGTCCCACAGTTGGTCGCAACAAGGTTAACCTACAAAGAATCCTTTCTAAGGTTTTGGAGTAGATTTGTAGCTCGGGTGTTGCCTAGCCTGTCCCGGGAGCTTGGTGTTGTCCCAGTCGTGGTTCTCCTTGTTCATGTGGATTGAGATGAGTGAGTATCGGTCGTGTCTTTTTGTAGCCAGTTGGTGTTCATGTACTCTTGTTGTTAGTTTCCTTCCTGTTTGTCCGATGTAGTGTTTCTCGCAGTCTCTGCAGGGGATCTTGTAGATGACATTGGTCCTGTCCATGGCGTACATTATCAGGAACCTACCTGTACCTACCCTACATCAGGAACACGTCAGAACTCACCACAAGACTTCTATGACGCCGGGCATCAGAGTGGCACACAAGCCCACATCAACCCTACGACAAGTGCTCACTTGCACTAAAGACCCACTCCCCGCCATGGACAGGACCAATGTCATCTACAAGATCCCCTGCAGAGACTGCGAGAAACTCTACATCGGACAAACAGGAAGGAAACTAACAATAAGAGTACATGAACACCAACTGGCTACAAAAAGACGTGACCAATACTCACTCATCTCAATCCACATGGACAAGGAGAACCACGGCTTCGACTGGGACAACACCAAGATCCTGGGACAGGCCAGGCAGAGACAAGCACGAGAATTCCTGGAAGCATGGCACTCCATGAAAGCAGGCTATTAATAAACACATTGAACTCGACCCCATGTACATTCCACTATGGAGGAAACCCGGAAGTGAGGCAATCCATCACAACAGACCCCAGAGTTTAAAAACCAGGCAGGAAAACACACCGATGCTTCATCGGAGGCTGCACTGAGGATGTTACCAAGCACGGTAATGAAACCTCTGCGGAACAACAAACCAGCTCGGCGAGCCAACCAACCTCAAAGAATCCTTTCCTTGTATATGCCTTTCTCCAGAGGAAATGAATTTATGGTTGAAAGGAACCAATTTAACCAGGCTTTCCTGAGTTAACAAGAGTGATTTTATTCATTACTAAATACAAGACAATGTAATAACACAACATAAATACATAAAGGTTAGAAATGAGAGTCCACTAAAAGTTAAAAAGACAAAACACAATTCTTTCTCTCGGTCGTTTATCAAGAATAGATAGTGGAATTTTGACAGTCAAGCAGTTGATTTTGTGTTTCTGGACTTTGCAGATTGACTTAAATTCTTTTGTCCTGTGTGCTTTTGACTGACTGGTTACTAGTAGGTTTCAAGGCGGTGGCAGAGTACGACGCTCCAGCCAAAGCTGCTCTGCTCCACCTGTTCTTTCCCGTTTCCTCTTTTTTCCCCTCTTTCCTTGAATGTTTTTCTTTAAACTTTTAACATTTTAAACTTACTCAGCAGGGAATGGAGGAAGCATGTCCCAGACTGGGGGCCGTCGCAGGGAGTCGGGTCCCACACCGGGGGCCATTGTGGGGAGGCGGGTCCCGGTCTGGAGGCCGTGGCAGGGGGAGATGAGTCCTGGTCTGGAGGCCGTGGCAGGGGGGAAGTGAGTCCCTAGCACTGAGCAAGACAGTCATTTACCTGCAACACAGAAGTGGCTGATGGTGGTTTTTCACCTTCTCAGCACACTAGTGGCACTCAAACCCAGGCTATTACATAATGAGTACCTCAGTTCATTAGCATACCTTCTTCCATAAGCGTACCCAGGCGGAGGATGAACTGGTTTTTAACCCCTGTTTCTTGCGTCCTCTTGAAACAGGAAGACACAAATCATGTCTTTCATCCAGAATCCTATTGTGTTTCACTTCATATTCACAGTACAGTCTAAGAAAACTCTCAAGAAACTGCAGGTCCATTTGTAGTGCATTTTTCCCCTTTGAGTCCATTTCTTTGAAGCTTCCTTGACACTTCAAATTATTACAAAATTATGCACATGCTGGAAATCTGAAAGAAAAACAGAAATTGCTGGCGAAGCTTAGCAGGTCTGGCAGCATTTGTGGACAGAGAAACAGAGTTAATGGTTTGAATCTAGTATAACTCAATGGAAAGTCTTATTATACTTGAAATTTTAACACTTTTTTTTCTTTCCACAGATGCTACCAGAACTGCTGAGATTCTTGAGCAGAGATAATAGGTACTGCAGATGCTGGAGATGCTTGGCCTGCTGTGTTCATCCAGCTCCACATGTTGTTATCTGAGATTCTTGAGCAATTTTGTGTTTATTCTTAATACCTTATCAGGCATGACATTTCAGGGCCTCTCTCTCTCTCTGTGTACATATAATCATTGAAGTTACATCCACAGTCATTTTGCTGTACGGGTCTTGTTTTAAAATGTTGGAATTAAAAGTTCATATGTCCATGGGTGATCCATGGTCATTCCTTACTTGGCTTTTCCTCCTTTGAGGCACAGCCCATAATCATGTTTCCCTCCAGGAGCCCTGGGTCATGGGGAATTCATATTGTGTTGAAGCTACAGTTGCATGCAATTAGCACAAAAGCTAGGCTTGTGTACACAATTTGATGCTTCTATAAGAATATAAGAAAGAGGTACAGGAAGAGCCCATGGGGCCATTCATCCTGCTCCATCGTTCAAAATAACCATGGTCATCATTGACTCTGCCTTTTCAGGCACAGACCCAAACCTCCGAGGACAACTCATAAACTGTTGCAAGTTCCACCATCAATCCTGTTGCAGACAGTGATCCAACCTCTAGATAGACAATGGCCCACCATTTTCCCATTAAGTCTCCACACTTCTCCTTTGTCATGTGTGCAGTAATATGGTGTCCAGCTGCAGACAGAAGCTCTGCATCTGTGCATTAACAGGGCCTTCTGTTATAGCCTGTATTTGAGTCTTTATCAGGTGCGCTCTGCTGGGCCCTTTAGCCACAGACACCATGCTCTTAGCCACTTGGGCATTAAGATGGCCCACAAACACAGCCTGGCACTTCCCTTTCAATGCCTCAACTTGGGGAGCTTAGACCATAACTCAATAGAAAGATCAATTAAAGCTTTTTTGCTCTAAGGACGAAGCAGCAAATACTTGACCTGAGTTTGGGGAAGGAATGATGTCCGACAGGTACATTCAGTATGGTCTGGTATCTGAAACAATGGCTTTCGTGATTTGGCAGAGGTTAAGTGGGAAGGCTGACTTCATTCCAGCTACTTGTGGTTTTTATGAGATGCCATTGTTTGTAGATAAGCTTACTGTTCGTTGGGAGGTCAAAGCACTTTTGAGGTCAGAGAACGTAATCACTAAAATTTAACGAGAGTCTGACTTTTTAGCCAAATTAAGATCACCCACCTGTCATTGTCCTCGCCTACTCCAGGCCTGGAAACTCCCAGCAACAGAATAAACAGTGAGACAAAACCATCTGTGAGTTTACATTTGCATCATAACTCTTGCCAATGATCAGGAAAACACCAGGACCATTTGCACATGTGCATGCACAGATTCTCCCACCAAGGTGGTGTTGCTTCAGGCCATCAAAAATATTTTCCTTCCGATTTGTTGGAACAAGCCGAACAAGCAAGCAAGTTGAAACTGTTTTGTGTAGGGATTTCCTACAGAGCTGTGTTAGGTCAGGTGGTAAAGGATCCCAAGATCATGGTTTTGAGTCTCACTTAAGGTGATGGCACTTTTGTTAAATATTTTATTCAAAATGCTTTTTTTTAAATTAAACTAACGGGGAGACTTCATAATTAAGATTTCCAAAACTGGCTCATACTCAAACTAATTGATTGCTTAGGGTATGGAGAAAATACAGAGAATGTTAGAGAAACCCAGCAGATCTGGCAGTCTGGTAAGACTTATTCAGTCTTGAAGAAGAATCACACTGGACTTGAAACATTAACTCTGTTTCTCTCTCCACGTGTGCTGTCAGAGCTGCTGGGTTTCTTTAGCATTCTCTGTGTTTGTTTCAGATTTCCAACATCTGCAGTAACTGTTAAAATGGGTGCTCTCTGAGCAGTTGTAATTTTTTTCCCAATAACTGATGTTGTTGCAAAAGGTGATAACAGCATGACACCAGGTTGTTGAAAAAAATTGTATCATTGAACACAAAGCAGTGTTGTAGTCACAAGCACCTCTGATTTTCTCAGCTTGACACTGACATTAAGGATGTATTTGTCCTTCTGTAGGAAGTCCTCTCCCTGGTATTCCGATACAAACAAACAGAGCATTGTATTTATCACTCCTAATGGCCTGCAATTCAGCAATCCCAATACACATAGGCTTTTTTGGCCAGTGACAATGACTGAGGATACATCCATCAAAGGCTTCTTTCCAAAGAGTAACTGTAAGCAAAAAGCCACAAAACAAAGTCTCTGTAAAAGCTGACTTTAAAGTAAAAAAATCTTGTAAACACTCAGCAGGTCTAGCAGAATCTACGGAAAGAGAAACCGAGTTAATGTTTCAGGTCCGTGACCTTTCAGCGTTTCTGGATACTGAGAATCTCCAACATTTTCCAATACTCCAGATTTCCAGCACCTGAAGTACTTCACCTTTATGTCTTTGTACAACTATGGTCAAATCTGTGGTTTTCGCTGAATTCTACTTTTGCATTGTGTCGTACTTCAATATCAGAAAGAAGGTGGTCATTGAAGTTTGATAACACTGTCCTGAGCAATTTCACATTCATATAAATGGAATATACAGGATCAAGTTTCATTGTTTACTAAATCAGCTATATCCTAGAGTATCTGTTAGAATTTATACTTTTACGGGAATTTTTATCCAGGTCTAACGTTCAGATTGCTTTGTTACATCATAGCTAATGGCACTGATAACTTATAACCGAGGCACCAATTACATAATATTTGTCATACAGATAATCTGAGAATAAAGATCTGCTTTAGACTATGGTATTTAAAAACAAAATTTGATTGGTATCAGGTTGTCAGTTACTTGTGTAGTTATTGTAACTAACCTGTTCAGACATGTTATGACACACCTCCAGTGTATGTAGGACTTGAACCTGACCTTCTAGCTGTAGTGTGACCACTGGACCACATCCCCAGTTACTTGTGTTTGGTAATTTTAATTAAAAGGTGCACGTTTGGGTTGTTGATTATTGATTATATCAATTTATTGGGACGTAGGACCAATTATACAGCCATATCTTTTCACACTACTCATCGGAATAGATACCTCATTCAAATTTGGAACCAGTATAAACTGATTAAAGCTCTTTGGATACATAGAAATTATAAAATTAAAGTTTAAAAGGTGCCATATTCTTGCAATCCTATACAGACTAATAACTAATATCACTTATAAATGTGACATATATATCTTTTTAAAAACGTGTCAAATAAAGCTCACCCCACACAAGTATGAGGTGTTGCACTTTGGAAAGTCACATCAAGGTAGGACTTATACAGTAAATGGTAAGATTCTCAGGAGTGCTGTGGAACAAAGGGACTTAGGAGCACAAGTACATAGTTTGTTGAAAACAGTGTCACAGGTATTCAGGTCGGTGAAGAAGGCATTTAGCATTCTGGCCTTCATCACTTGAGGCATTGATTATAGGAGTTTGGACGTTATGTTACTGTTGTATAAATTGTTGGTGAGGCCGCACTTGGAGTATTGCAGACAGTTTTGGTCACCCTGTTATAGGAAAGACACAGTTAAACTGGAAAGTGTGCAAAGAAGATTTACAAGGATGTTGCCAGGACTAGTAGGCCTGAGTTATAGGGAGAGGTTGGCCTGGATAGGACTTTATTCCTTTGAATGTACGAGAATGAGGGGTGACCTTATTGAGGTGTATAAAATCATGAGGGGCATAGATAGGATGAATGCATATAGCCTTTTTTCCAGGGATGGGGAATTGAAAACTAGAGGGCATAGGTTTAAGGTGAGAGCAGAATAAATTTAAGAAGGACCTGATGGAATGGGCTGCCAGAGAAAGAGGTTGAGGCAGGTACAATAGCAACATTTAAAAAACATTTGGATAGGTATATGGATGGGAAGAATTTAGAGGAATATAGACCAAATGCGGGCAATTGTAACTAGCTGAGTGAACACCATGTTCAGCATGGAGCAGTTAGGCCAAAGGGCCTGTTTCCATGCTGTATTATTCTATGACTCTAAGTGCCAGGTAATGACTATCGCCAACAACAGAGAATCTATTTATTGCTTCTTGACTTGCAATGATATCACCATCATTGAATCTCCCACTACCAATATCCTACAGGTTACCATTGGCCAGAAACTGAACTAAGCAATATAAATATTGTGGCTACAACAGCAGGTCAGAGGCTAGGAATCCTGCAAAAAATAAATCACTGAATTGGCTAGTCATATAAATACTAGTGTGAGAAGTTCTAGCCAGAAACTTGGAATACTGTGGGGAGTAATTCATCTCCCAACTCCCCAACCCTTGTCTACCATCTACAAAAGACAAGTCAGAGTGTTCCAGTAACAGTTGAGAAACTTGGCACCAGTCAGGAAGAAAGTAGCGTACTTGACTGGCACCCAATTCACCACTTTCAACATTCGCTCCCTTCTCATTCAAAAAGTACACTGCAGTAGCTTACTTAGGTTCCTTAAACAATTGCTTCCAACCCTGACCTCTTCAGCAGATGGACAGCAGATACATGGTAACACCACAACCTGAAAGTTCCCCTCTAAGCCACACACCATCCTGACTTGACCTATATTGCTGTTCCTTCACTGTCTCTGGATCAAAATTCTGGAACTCCCTTCCTACACACTGAGGACTGCAGAAGTTCAAGAAGACAGCTTAGTACCACCTTCATGCAAGCAGTTAGGAATGGGCAATAAATGCTGGATTAGCAATGTTTATAGTGACTAGTAATATTGATAATCCCTTGGGGAAAAAAATGCACTATTTAATAAATCTTTGTGTATCTTTTATAGACAACTTATACTTATAAATTCAGAGAAGATTTCCTCTTACACTTAGCACACGACATACTCTCTTGTGGAATTACACAGACAGTGTACAGTTATTTTCAGCTTCCAATGGGTTCCTGTATCCCTGTTTCACTGAGTAGTAACTCTGAGCGCCCATCTTCATGCAAACACGAATTTCCCAGAATCCAGAGATGGTAACAGGATGGGCCACATCAATTAGAGCCTATCTCCATTGCATATCCAGATATGTCAGTTAACAAAGCCTGACAACACAGAACCTGCTGCCTGTCTTTAATAGTGACTGATTTGTGAGGAAGCCTGTAACCTGATCTCAGGAATGGTTAATTCCTCATGGCAATATGAAACACATTAACCTTGCATCCAATGCCATCATCAGCTAGCATTGATCTCAACTTTGTTTCATCTTAGAATGGAATGAACAGCTTTCAACATATTTGTTTACCACCCAATCCCTATAACATCTTTTTGAAACTTGGGAAGCTCAGACCTAAACCTCTGCAATAACAAATAAAGAACCTCCACAGTGATAATCTAACGATTACCTTCTGAGCCACAGACAAACTGAAATTGAGTAAATAAAGGGAAGGAGTCAAAGGTATGGCGTGGGATGAACGGGTTTCAGTTTGTGGGGCACTGGCTGTTGCGATCAGATAGGTGTCACTTGACCTGTGCTGGGATCAATGTCCTGGCAAATTGAAAAACTAGGGCTGTAGAGAGAGCTTTAAACTAATCAGAGGGGGGTGGAACAGTCATGAGGAAGGAATGTAAGCTTTCAAATCAAAAGGATAAGGCAGCATTGCAGAGCATATATACTAACAATGACACCTAGAGGGAGATAAGATGGGACAGAGTACACAAGCATTAAAAAAGGGCTAAAGGGTGAAAAAAGTGCAAGGCAAAATTAATGGCTCAACTTTAATTAGTATTAGTATTAATTGAAATAAATAGGTAACAGCACAAACTTGAGGTTGAAGGGTATAATCTTATAGCCACTATAGAAGCATAGTTAGAAGGAGATCAAAACTGGCAACTGAACATTCAGGAGTGTGTGATCTTTCAAGAGGACAGACAGGAAGGGAAGTTAGGGTGGGACAGCTTTTTTTTATTAGGAATTAGTACATTAGCAAGAAATGATCTTTGATCGGGTGATGTGGAAGTTATATGTCTGGAGGTAAGAAATAACAAGGGGAAAAAGACCTAGTGGGAATAAGCTATAGACTCCTAACTGCAACCATTCAATGGGACAAAAATAAATTAGACTGGTTTGGAATACTGTAAGCAGTTTTGGACCGTGTATATAAGGATGGAATATTCTGGTGTTGGAGGAGGTCCAGAGGAGGTTTACAAGAACAATCCTGGGGTTGAAGGCTTTGCCACATAAGGAGTAGTTGAGGACTCTGGTTCTGTATTTGATGGAAGTTAGAAGGATGATGGGGGATCTGAATGAAACTTACCAAAAATTGAGGAGCCTGGATAGAGTGGATATGGAACAGATGTTTCCACTAGTAGGAGAGACCATGACCCGAAGACACAGTCTCAGAGAGAAGGGATAGCCCTTTAGAACTGAGATAAGTAGGAATTTCTTTGGCCAGAGGGCAGTTAATCTGTGGAACTGATTGCTGTGGAGGCCAAGTCATTGAGTATATTTAAGAGAGAGAAGGATGGGTTAATGATCAATAAGGGGATCAAGGGTTACAGGGAGAAGGCAGGAGAATGGGATAGAGCAAAATATCAGCCACAATCAAATGGCAGTGCAGACTTGATAGGTTAAATGGCCTCATTCTACTCCTTTATCTTGTGGTCTAACAATAATAACGTGGATGGTGATGTTAAACTCGATGAGATGCCATGTTCGTGGAGGAGTATATGTGGCTCTGTGTATGCCAAAGATTGATCAGGGTACTTTCTAGATGATATGGAGGTCATCCAGTCGATGCCTAAAGAAATTTGGGGGTCAGATGATAGATATTTAAAATGTCACAAATAGGTGCAGAAAATAATCAAGAAAGCTAATGTCGAGAGGACTGAAGTACAAGGGTACAGAAGTTATGGTGCAGTTATACAAAATCCTGGCTAGTCCCCACTTGGAGTACTGTGAGCAGCTCTGGGCAGCACACCTTAGAACAGTTATATTGGCTTTGGAAGGAGTACAATGTCTGAGAATTAGCAGCCTGCCTATTTAGTAAGCTACTATCAAGCATTGGCTTCACTCTCTCACTAAACTGGCTTTTCGTACTTAATGCTGAAGTCAGTGTTTCAGCTCCAAGTTTATTGTGACCACTTTGGGGCTGTTCTGCACCTGAAGTACATAGCCAAAATCACCCCATTTATCTGTTGCATGATCTTAAACGCAGGCCCAACCTATAGTTATCAAGTGAATGTAAAAGATTCAATATCACTCATGGCGGAATAGTGGAAAGGGGTGCAGGAGTCCCGGAGAATGTTTATACCGTAACTTGCACAGGCAAAAACAAAATATTTGCTCAGTGATCTTGGTGCAGTTTGTGAGATCTTTCTGTGCACATGTGGCAATGATTTCTGCCTCCAACTGCGCTATTCCATTGCTTCACGAAGTCCTAAGAACTGGCAATGGAATTGGAAAATAAAGTTGATGGAGTGATGAGCTGCTATGCGGCACCGGCTTCAGTATTTCCCTGCAGGGAGCTGGGGGCAGAATGTAAAAACAGCTGGATTGTACTGAGTCCAGTTTCTTGAAGGGGACAATGAGGTAGAAATTGCCCCCGAATTTTACAATAGATTTTGCCAGGAGGGTCCAGTGGTGCAATGGCAGTGTCCTCACCTCAGGGCTACAAGGTCCGAACTCAAGTCCCACTAATCCCAGAAGTGTGCCTTTGTATGATAGGTCTGAACAAGTTAATGAAGGCATTCGGCCCTCGTTTCTCTGATTTGCAAATGGTGAACACATGGAAGGGTTGGATTTCTGAACTGGTAGCAGCTATCAATGACGGCTAGCCCCAGCCCAGCTCAGTGATGAACAGGCGCTTACCTCCCAGTCTGGCTCATCCAAACACCGCGAGTAGGTAGACAGTGAAGAGGGGCCATTCCCCAAGGCAGGCAGACCCGAGACAGAAGGAGGAGAGGTACCGGCAGAGAGAGAGAGAGAATGGGGTGAGCGACAGAGTCCTGGAGATCGCTGTGAAAATGGTCTGGAAAAGAGAGGGAGACTCACCCATACTTAGCAGCGCCTTCTGCAAAACCTCATCGGTCAACATTCCGCGTACTCCCGGGGCTCGGCTGCTGGCAGCGGTTAGGGGTGGGGGAGTGTGGAGGGTTTTGTAGCCGGTCGTGCTCACTGGGCTCTGGAACAGCTCGGCCCCGTGTGTGTGGGTGTGAGTCTCTGATATCCTCACCCTCTCTCAGCAGCAGCAGCAGCTGCCTTCCCCATCACAAAGGGCAGAGCCACCCACGCCACAATGTAGACCAGGGAGCCCAGGACCCAACAGCGAAAGGCAGTCACCCACTTGCCGACCCCCCGCCCCCCCCCCCAAGGCCAGGCCTAGCTCTGAAAGCTCTGCTGGTGATGGTCTCACACAGACCGCAGCTTTTAATCTTGCTCCTTGTCCCTGAGAGATACCGATTAGCACTTCCCTTGTCTAGAGCAACACGCCCGGGGAAAGGAGTCCTGTTTGTCTCCTGGAGAAAAATGGATAAAGGTGCGAGGGAACGATGAAATTATTCAGAAGCCAAATGCTGCTGCACGGAACACAGGCACGGTGAAAATTGAGCCTTTGTACAACGGTAGCTGGTATTCCATTTAAGTATTGAATAAGATTGGAACGGAAGCCAGAACGATGCTAATGAAGCTAACATTGGATATATCTCAACGAGAGTGATGGCACAGATTCGAAGGCATGGTAACATCACTGACATCCCCTGCAGAAATATGATTTATTCTGATGATAGATCCAATTATGAGTATCGCCCAGAAATGCTGTTACGGAGCACTGGGGTTCAAATTCAACAGCGACTAAACGTTTTTATTAGTCAAATGGCCGTTCTCAGAACAGGCAGTTCTGAAGAAGTTATGAACCAAGGTGGAAGAATACTATGGAGAAACTCTATCATTCTCTGTCTCCCGTTTGAGATAACCGTCATCCGCAGTATTTTGCTTTTATTAACAGAACAGCTAAGTTTTATTCAACATTTATTCATTTTGAAGAGCACCAATCTGATTAGTTTCTCACAGCAACGAGTTGGTCTGAAGGATTTTGGCGCTGAAGCAGACATCACTCAGTCTCAAGAGATAACAAGCATGGGGCTGGATGAACACAGCAGGTCAAGCAGCATCATAGGAGCAGGAAAACTTGACGTTTCGGGCCTAAACCCTTCATCAGAAATGGGGGAGGGGAAGAGGGTTCTGAAATAAATAGGGAGAGAGGGGGAGGCGGATAGAGGATGGATAGAGGAGAGGATAGGTGGCGTGGTCGAGCAGTTTCAAGGCCGAAGAGGTGATGAGAGAGTTGCAGTGGGAGAGAGATTCCCTGAGGTTTGTCCGGAGGGAGGAGGGTAACTTCTTCAGGGTAGGCATCCTTAGAAGAGGCTTCGCAGTGGG
>JAHRHZ010000095.1:1771976-1828682 GCA_024137785.1 Ginglymostoma cirratum | reverse complement strand
CGCCTCCCCCTCTCTCCCTATTTATTTCAGAACCCTCTTCCCCTCCCCCATTTCTGATGAAGGGTTTAGGCCCGAAACGTCAAGTTTTCCTGCTCCTATGATGCTGCTTGACCTGCTGTGTTCATCCAGCCCCATGCTTGTTATCTCGGATTCTCCAGCATCTGCAGTACCTTTTATCACTCAGTCTCAAGTTCTGTCGCTGCTAAAGGTTCTCACTCAGCACAGAGTATGAAGCTCAGAACTACTAACAGTGAGATGGGAAGATGGATGAGTCGAATTACTCTGGCTTTTCCTCTAGGTGAGACATTTAAAGCTATCATTTTGCAGCGAAAATCACTTTAAAAGAGTTTCAGATGAGAGAGATCTGGACAAATCTAGGAGTTTGGGAAGGGATGAAGACAAGGACAAAGACAAACAGTATAGTCACATTTAAAGGTAAAATTCGGCAAGGCAGGTCCACAGGACATATCCTAAACACTTCACATGGCTGTATGATGACTCCGTGGAACAAAACAAAACCACAGGTCGCCAGACGGGGAGATTACAAGCAAAGTTCTGAAGATATACCACAGAGATGGAGCCAACTTCTAACACCACCTCTTCTGTAATAATATTTATTTATTTCCCCAAGTTCCCTAGCTTCCATGTTCTTCTCCACAGTAAATATTGACACAAAATATTTATTTAGTATCTCACCTATCTCCTCTGGTTCCACACATAGATTTTAAGGGTCACCATTCTTTTTCCAATTACTCCTTTGCCCTTAATGTATTTATAGATCCTCCTTGGCAAATAGATTTAAGGAGAATCAAAAGCACGTGTCCCCCTTGTGCCCTCCTGATTTCCCTCATAAGAATACTCCCACTGCCCTTGTTTTTTTTTAATATTCATTTTGTGGGCATCACTGGCTGGCCAGCATTTATTACCGGTCCCTAGATTGAGAAGGTGGTGGTGAGCTGCCTTCTTGAACCGCTGCAGTCCACCTGCTGTGGTTGACCTACAATGCCATTAGGGAGGGAATTCCAGGATTTTGACCCAGTGACAGTGAAGGAACGGCGATATATTTCCAAGGTAGGATGGTGAGTGGCTTGGAGGGAAACTTGAATGTGGTGGTGTTCCCAAATATCTGCTGTCCTTGTCCTTCTAGATCGAAGTGGTTGTGGATTTGGAAGATACTGCCTGAGGATTTTTGGTGAATTGCTGCAGTGCATCTTGGAAATAGCACACTGCTGCTGCTGAGCATCAGGGGCGGAGGGAATGGATGCTTGTGGATTTGGCGCTAATCGAGCGGGCTGCTTTGTCCCGGATGGTGTCAAGCTTCTTGAGTGTTGTTGGGGCTGCACTAATGCAGGCAACTAGGAGGTATTCCATCACACTCTTGACTTGTGCCTTGTAGATGGTGGACAGGCTTTGGGGAGTCAGGAGGTGAGTTACTTGCCACAGTATTCCTAGCCTCCAACCTGCCTTTTCTGGCCACTGTGTTTATATGGTGAGTCCAGTTGAGTTTCTGGTCAATGATAACCCTGAGGATGTTGATAGTGGGGGATTCAGTGATGGTAACACCGTTGAATGTCAAGGGGCGGTGGTTAGAGTGTCTGTTACTGGTGATTGTCATAGCCTGGTATTTGTGTGGCTCGCATGTTACTTGCCACTTGTGAACCCAAGCCTGGATATTGTCCAGGTCTTGTTGCATTTGAACATGGACTGCTTCAGTATCTGAGGAGTCATGAATGGTGCTGAACACTGTGTAATCGTCGGCAAACATCCTCACTTCTGACCTTAAGATGGAGGGCAGATCATTGATGAAGCAGCTGAAGATGGTTGGGCCGAGGCCACTACTGTGAGGAACTCCTGCAGAGATAGCCTGGAGCTGAGATTATTGACCTCCAACAACCATAACCATCTTCCTATGCATCACATATGACTCTAACCACCAGAAAGTATGTCCCCGATATCCATTGATTCCAGTTTTGCTAGGGGTCTTTGATGCCACGTTTGGTCAAACGTAGTCCTGTTGTCAAGGACTGTCAGTCTCTCCACACCTCACCTCTGAAATTCAGCTTTTTTCTCTATGAGGCTGTTGACTTGCTCACCCACAACCTGAGCTACAAATCTTTGCTAAAAAACTTTTCTCTATATTTGAACCAAGGCTGCAATAATGGCAGGAGCTGAATAGCCCTGCCAGAACTCAAACTGGGTGTCATTGAGCAGGTGCTGCTTGACAGCACTGTTGATGACACTTTCCATCACTTTACTGACGATCAAGAGTAGATTGGGGCAGTAATTGGCTGGATCGGATTTGTCCTGTTTTTTGTGTACGGGACGTACCTGGGCAATTTTCCACATAGGCAGATGCCAGTATAGTAACTGTACTGGAACGGCTTGGCTAGGGAAGTGGCAAGTTCTGGAGCACAAGTCTTCAGTACTATTGCCGGAATGTTGTCAGGGCCTGTAGCCTTTGTAGTATCCAGTGTTTCTAACTGTTTCTTGATATCATGTGGAGTAAATCAAATTAGCTGAAGACTGGTAGCTGTAATGCTGAGGACCACTGGAGGAGGCTGAGACTGATCATCCACTCATCACTTCTGGCTGCAGATTGCTGCGAAATCAAGGTGGAGAGGTGACCTTATAGACGTTCAGAAAATAATGAGGTATACTTAAGCTGAATGGCAGGGGTCTTTTCCTAGGATGGGGGATTTCAAGACTACAGGGCATATTTTTAACATACGAGGAGAAAGATTTAAACTAAAACATAAAAGGCAATTTTTTTTAACGCAGAGTGGCTCGAATGAAGTGGCTCCAAAGGAAGTGATGGATGCGGCTACAGTTACAATGTTAAAAAGATATGTAGATAAGTACATGAATAGGAAGTGGTTGGAGGGATATGGGTCAAATGCAGGCAGGTAGGACCAGTTTAGTTTGGGATCTGATTGGACCAAAGGGACTGTTCCCGTGCTATATGATTCTGACTCTATACTGCCACACAACATGATGGAGGTTATTCTCAATGTGAAGGCAGGACTTCATCTCCATAAGGACTGTGCGGTGGTCACTCTTATCGATACTGTCATGGACAGATGCATCTGCAGCTGGAAGATGGTAAGGATGAGTCAAGTATGTTTTTCCCCCTTGTTGGTTCCTTCACCATCCAGACCCAGTCTAGCAGCTATATCCTTTAGGACCTGACCAACTCGATCAACGGTACTGCTCTGAGTACACTTGGTGGATGTTGAAATTCCCGACTCAGAATACAGTTTGCGCACCCCCCCAAGTACGTCCTCCAAGTGTTGTTCAACATAGAGGAGTGCTGATTCATCAGCTGAGGGAGGACAGTACATGGTAATCAGTAGGAGGTTTCCCTGCCTATGTTTAACCTGAAGACACAAGACTTCATGGGGTCCAGAGTCAATGTTGACTCCCTCCTAACTGTTATCCACTGTGTCACTGCCTCTGCTGGGTCTGTCCTGCCACTAGGAAAGGACATATCCAGGATGGTGATGGTGGTGTCTGGGCCATTGCCCGTAATGTATGATTCTGTGAGTATGACTATATCAGGTTGTTGTTTGACTAGTCTGTGAGACAACTCTTCCAATTTTGGCACTAGTGGCCCAGTATTAGGAGGACTTTGCAAGGTTAACAGGGTTGTTTCTGCCATTGTCTTTTCCAGTACCTAGGTGAATGCCAGGTGATCTATGCAGTTTCATTTCTTTGAGATGTAGCCATTGATACCCCTGAATGAAATGGCCTAGCAAGCCAGAGGGCAGTTGGGAGTCAACCACATTGCTGTGGGTCTGCAGTCACATGCAGACCAGACCAGCTGAGAACGGCAGATTTCCTTCCCTGAAGGACATTAGTGAACCAGATGGGTTTTTCCTGACACTTGACACAGTGAGTTCATGGTCATCAGTACATTCTTAACTCCAGATTTTTTTTATTGCCTTGGCAGGATTCAAACCCAGGACTCTAGAACATTATTGCTAGACTATTAGCCCAGGAACTGAGCTAATAGTCCTAGGCCATCACCTTCCCTTGTACTCTTCTACAGATACATTCACTCCCCGCTGTCTATACATGATATATTCCTCCTCCTTTTTCTTGACCAGAGCCTTATCTCTTGCCTCCTTTCTACCCTTCCTATAGCATCTATACCCCAGAACATTAAACTGCCAGTCCTGTCCATCCCCGAGCCATTTTTACGTAATAGCTAGGACTAGGGGTGGCCCACTGGTTAGAACTGCTGCCTCACAGCACTCAGGACCCAGGTTCAGTTCCAGCCTTGGGCATCGGTTTGGGTAGAGGTATAGTGCCACACAGCATGGAAACAGACCCTTTGGTCCAACCAGTCCAAGCTGCACATAATCCCAAACTAAACTAGTCCCACCTACCTACTCCTGGTCCATATCCTTCTAAACCTTTCCTATTCATGTACCTATCCAAACGTCTTTTAAATGTTGTAATTGTACCCACATCCACCACTTCATCAGGAAGTTCATTCCACACACGAACCACCCGAGTAAAAAAATTTGCCCCTCAAGAGTTTGCACATTCTCTCCGTGTCTGCACAGGTGTCCTCTGGGTTCCTCCCACATTCCAAAGATGTGGGAGCAAGGCAGATTAGCCATGGGAAATGCAGGGTTACAAAGATAGGGTTGGGGGGGCAGCACAGATTTGATGGGCCAAATGATCTACACCCACACTGCAGGGATTCTATTATATCCCAGTCCCAAGTTCCCAACCACACTAAGTTCATCTGCCTTACCTGTCCGACCTCTTAAATTAAACTGCAAGAGGTCTGCTTCAATGTATCAGTCTTACCCTGTTCTCTGCCAAGCTCGTCTGCCTTGACTATTGGACTTGCTCCCCTCTTGTCTAACTGCACCAGTCTCTGTCTTTTCTCTTTTTCTTTCATTATCACCTTGGATCATCCCTGCCCCTTATTAGTTTAAAGCCTCCCGTGTAACGCTAGCAAAATTTCTCTGCAAGGATAATCGGTCCCCTTCCAATTCAAGTGGAACCTGTCCCTCTTTTACAGGTCATTTCTATCCCTGAAGTGATCCCAATGGTCAAAAAATGTTATTCCTCATCCCCTGCACTGGCTCCTCAGCCGCACATTCAGTGCCACATGTTACAGTAGGAATAGGAAGATGGAGCAGATGAAAGTAGTCCAGATAATGCTACCTTCAATGACCTACTTTTTAACCTCCTGCCTAACTTCCTATATTTTCTCTTCCTATGTCACTGATACCAACATGCACAACGACGTCCTGCTGGTCACTCTCCCCTTTCAGAATATTCTGCACTCTCTCCGAGACATCCTGGACTCTGGCACCAGGGAGGCAACACACCATCCTGATGCCTCCCTGACAGCTGCAGAAACGTTCTGCCTGTGCCCTAGCCTAGAGAGTCCCCTATTACATTCGTTCACTTGGAACCTGACATATCCCTCGTTACTGTAGAGCCAGTCACAATACCAGAAACCTGGCTATTAGTACTATACCCCTCCCAACCAGAGAGGCCATCTTCCCCCCTACAGTATCCAAAACTGCATACTTATGAGATGGGGATAGCCACAGGAGATTTCTGCACTACTTGGCTACCTCTCATACTATTTCTTGTGGTCAACCATCTACCCAACTGTATCTATGGTGTCTCCACATTCCTGCAACTGCTATCTATCACACCGCCTTGCTCTTGTAAATTCCTTTAATTGCCACTTCAACCAATTAATGCAGTGCAATAGGATTCTCGACTAAACACTTCCTGCAGACAGTCTCCAGGAACATTCAAAATCTCCTTAAATCTCCTGTCACACATCTGACAGGAACAGCACGTAACCCTACTAAAAGCCATTTCTGCCCCTTTACAAAATCTACAGACCAGAAATTATCTAAAAACAAAGAACGCACTTTGCTCAAAAACACAGCATTAGCACAGCCTTACAGCTCAAAACCATTACTCGGGGATAACGTAATACCAATCCTTAAAATTAAGGGTCAATCAAGAGACAGTACAAACGTAAGAAAAAATGCCCTCACTTTATTCACTTATGGATTTACGCACAAAAAAATAGAAGTTTTGTAAGTCTTAAAATCAAACACTTAGTTGATCAGGCTCAAAAACCAAAAGGTCGTTTCAGACAGTGATTTTTTTCCCCCCTGAATAATGAAATCTCTGCACCGTTGCAGTGAAGTTGGATATTAGACCTCCCATTTCAGCAGAAATTTCCTGCTTGTTTGTTGTTTTAGTGAAACCCCATCTCCACAGCCCTTGTTCAATTTCTCAGTAGGACAGCTGTGAAACTACACTTGTTAGCTGTTTTCATAAAAGCTGATCTCCACGCCTTATGCAATTCCTCAGACTCTGACCTTGCCACCTGGTCGCTCTCCTGAAACACTCTCCCCTTCAGCACTTTCAAGGCATCTTTGTTTTTGATCTTTTATATAAAGTTTCAAAACAAATGCAAAACTTGTAAAAATAGCAATTACTGCTCCAAGGAAGTGAGCAAATCCAGCTGAGTGCTGAAAGAAACCTCAGAACCAAGAGCTGCTTTCACAGCCATGATCATCTCCCATCCACCTTTTGTTTTCTTTTGAGGTCTTAAAACGGATAAAGTTAATTAAATCCCTGGGACCTGATCAGGCATTTCCCAGAACTTCTGGGAAGATAGAGAGTGATTGCTGAAATATTTGTTTCATCGATATCCACGGCTGAGCTGCTGGAAGACTGGAGGTTGGCTAATATGGTGCCATTATTTAATAAAGGCTGCAAGGAGAAACCAAGGAGCTATAGACATTGAGCCTTATGTCAGTTTTTGGTGGGATTTCTGAGGGACAGGATTTATATGCATTTGGCAAAGCAAGGACTGATTAGGGATCGTCAGCATGGCTTTGTGCAAGGGAAATCATGTCTCACTAACTTGACTGTCACCTCTTCAAAAAAAAATTCAAAGAAGATTGATGAAGGCAGAGCAATTGACATTGTCTACATGGACTTCAGCAAAGCATTTGACAAGGTTCTGCTGAGTAGACTGGTTAGTTAGATCACATGGGATCCAGGGGGAGCAAGCCAAATGGATACAAAATTGGCTTGATGGTAGGAGACAAAGGGTGGTGGAGGAGGGTTGTTTTTCAGACTGGAGGCCTGTGACCAATGGTATGCCACAAGGATCAATGCTGGGTCCGCTGCTTTTCATCATTTAAAGAAATGATTTGGATGTTAGTATAATTTAGTAAGTTTGCAGATGACACCAAAATAGTTGGTGTACTGGACAGTGAAGGAGGTTAATAAAAACCTAAGAACTGCAGCTGCTGTAAATCAGGAACAAAAACAGAAGCTGCTGGAAAAACTCAGCAGGTCTGGCAGCATCTGTGGAAAAAAATCTGTGTTAATGTTTCAGGGTCCAGTGACCCTTCCTCAGAGGAAAGGTCAGCAGTGAAGAAGGTTCTCTCAGAATACAAGGGGTCCTTGACTAGATGGGCTAATGGGCCGAGGAGTGGCATATGGAGTTTGTTTAACGTAGATAAACGTGAGGTGTTGCATTTTGGTAAGGCAAATCAGGGCAGGACTTGTATAGTTAATGGTATGGCATTACTTGGGAAGTGTTGCAGAACAAAGCAACCTAGGGGTGCAGGTGCATTGTTCCTTAAAAGTGCAGTCACAGGTAGGCATGGCAGTGAAGCAGCCATTTGGCACATTTGTCTTTATTGGTCAGTGCACTCAGTATAGGAGTTGGGATATCACGTTGTAGCTGTACAAGACATCATTGAGGCTACTTTTGGAATACTGTGTACAATTCTGGTTGCCCTTCTATAGGGAGGATATTGTTGAACTCGAGATGGTGCAGAAAAGATTTACAAGGACATTGCCGGGGTGGTGGGTGTGAGCTATAGGGAGAGGCTGAATGGGCTGTGACTATTTCCATGGAGCGGAGGCTGAGGGGTGACCTTATAGAGGTTTATAAAATCATGAGGGACATGGAAGGGTGAATAACCAAGGTCTATTTCCAAGGGTGGGGAGTCCAAAACTAGAGGACATAGGTTTAAGGCGAGAGGGGAAAGATTTAAAAAAGAGCCCCGAGGGATAAAGTTTTCATGCAGGGGTCGTACGTGTATGAAATGAGCTGCCAGAGGAGGCAGAGGAAGCAGGTGCAATTACAAGATTTGTAGCTGGATGAGTATATGATTAGGAAAGGGTTTAAGAGAGAAACGGGCCAAATGCTGGCAAATGACACTAGGTCAGGTTGGGACATCTGGTCGGCACAGATGAGTTGGACCAAAAGGCCTGTTTCCGTGCTGTATGACTCTATGACTCTGTTTCAGTAAAGCAGCCTAAACAAAGATGCTGTGTGTACTTTTTTAAACTTCCAAACTAAAAAAGGAGTCGATTGTATCTGTTCCATTGCTATTGGAACTAAAACATTCTGTTTTCAAACAATAAGTTACACAGTTTTAATTAAGCCCAGATGTTAAAATTCTTGGTTGTTATTTATTATGCTACATGTGCTCATTTAAAGCTGGCTGACTTTTCCCAACTTGGCCCAGCGCTCTATCAACCTATTCACATTGCCATCCTGACTGAGATTAGTTTACTCATCTGGGCTGACTGACATAGGAAGATTTTATGGCAATGAGGAGTATTGGGACTGTTCTTTGCACTTAGCTTCTTCACAAACACCATAGTTCCGGACTGGTTATTAAAACACTATTTCTCTTGCATACCCCTACTCCTGTTCAGTCAGAGCCCATGTTTGAAGCAGACCAGTTGTTACTGAGACCCTGTCAATATTGCCGTAGGCCATGCAGAATAAGTGTCTGAATATCATATAACTGCATGTTCCAGTGAACTCAGGCTTCTGGCTACTACATAAGACTCTGCAGTGACTAAAACCTTTACTTAGAACTGTACTTAAGAAACCTCTCTCAATGAAATAGTGATCATGATTACTAGCTTCGTTGCTTTGTGCCTAGGATGCAATTGTATCATGTTGAAGGTAGCTGATAAAATAATCATCTGCCAGATGCTGGTTCCTGGTTAGCCAAAACTACCAAAACCTAACTTTAATTTGCCAATAGTAACATTGTTTTCAATCGGTTTACCATTCTAAATTCTTGACAGCTCAATTTCTTATATCACCATTGCTCACTGCAATCACAAGAGACCCCATTCAGTGATCTTTACTGAATTTCCTGAGGCTCTTATTTTCTTAAGGAGCTGACATCTGTTTGGAGATTTTATTATGAATTTTAAAGCTAGTTCACACAAACACTTTAACTTTATGATTGAATGTGGTGTTGGCCCAGACATGCATTTACTGTCAGTTCACTCATTTCCTGCCATGTTTAGTTTAGGAGCCAGGAAGCGGAGTTTCAGGGTTGAGTTTCATTTCAAAACTGAATTTGCTTTTGGTATTTATCATTGTATACCTGCAGGCTTTCCCAACACTTGGTAATGCTGAATATAAAACCTCCATCTCTGAATTCCATTCACAATTAACTGACTCATTGCTAAGATGTTTTGTTATCCTGTAAACATGTTTTTTTTTTAAATGTTTAATTCTAATCATGTTTTTAATGCCTCAATTATTGTGGAAAAACAGCATTCTTCAAAAACAAACTACCTGAAATCAATGGGAAGGATTTATATTATTCAAGTTTCATCTCTTTGAAGTTTAATACAGTAATTTGTTTTTTTTTAAAAAACCCCAGCTTATTTAATTTCAGCAAACCTGAGGATGCGCCTCCCAACTCGATGAATGTATTCCATACCCAACCAGCTCACATATGCAAAAATCTGCTACAATGTCTAACATGAGGCACAATACAGCAACTGGATAACATTTGCTGAATAATCTGAAGTGTAAACTGGTTGTCAAATAACATTTTTAATGTTGTCAGCTGCAATCATAGCATGGTGCATTTGCAAGTATGGGAAGCTACATATTAAAGAAACAGGACTCCATTATTTGCAAATGAAAGAAATCACACACACACACACACACAGAGCACCTGTTTCAGCTCGGCAAAATAGTTTAGAGCCATTGCTAACTAATTTCTTAGGGTAATTCCCTGACCAGAAATTTGGCTGGTTTAAGATTTAAACTAACCTTGGTAGTTAATTGGCAATCAATATCTCTACCACTTGATAACCAATCAAAACTCTAATAGAATAAAACTGTTGGTTTTCCCCTTAGATCGATAATCTTGCAAACTGTTCTGTTAATTACAAAATAAAAAAGCTGTGACCATTTTTTTAAACCAATACTCAAAATATAGTCTTTTAAATCTTCAACTTGATCCAATTATTCCTATTCAATTTCATCAGGTTTCCATTCTGCTTTCCCCACTTCCTCGGTCCTCTCTCTAGTGCTACCACATCCTTCCTGTGGAGAGACCAGAACTGCAGAGTTCTCTAGCTGTGGCCTATCCAATACTCTGTACAAGTGCAACATGACCTGCTTGCTCTCATACTCTACACCATGACTGATGAAAGCAAGTGTCCCATATGTTGTCTTAACTATCCTATTCACATGCACCATTGACGAGGGATTTATGAACAATTACCCTAAGATCCCTCTGTTCCTCTAAGCTACCCTCTCCTGCCATTCATTATACTCCCTCGTCTTGTTTATTCTTACAAAGTCCATCACCTCATACTTATTAGGGTTAAAAATCATCTGCCACTGGTTTGCCCATCTGACCAACCCATTGACATCTTCCTGTAACCTACAACCACTCTACCAATCTTGGTGTCATCTGCAAATTTGCTTAACACTCCCCCAACATTTTCATATATATCATATGTATACAGCAAGCAATAAAAGGCTCCCAGTGCTGATACTTGTGGTACATCACTGGACACTGGCTCCAGTCAATCAAACAGCCTTACCACTATTCTTTTATGTCCTATTACTAAACTAGTTTCTGATCCATCTCACCAAGTTTCCCTCAGATCCACATGGTTTAATCTTGTCATGTGGGACCTTGTCAAAAGCTTTGCTAAAATCCACAAACTACATCAACTGAACTTCCATCATCCACACACATGATCACATTTTCAAAAAAATTCTAACAAATTTGTTGACATGGCCTCCCTCTGACAAAGCTATGCTGACTATCCCTAATGAATCCATGCCTTTCCAAGTGGGTATTAATTTATTTCTTCACAACTTTCTCCAATAGTTTGCCTAACGCTGATGGAGATTCACTGGTCTGTAATTTCCCGGTTCATCACAACCACCCCTCTTTAAAAGTGGAACCACATTAACTATCCTCCAATCCTTTGGCACTTCTCCTGTGGCCAGACAGGAATTAAAATTTTGTGCCTGAGTTCCTGCGATTTCCTGCCTCACCTCCGACAGCAGCCTGGGATGCAATTCATCCAGGCCTGGGGATTTATCTATTTTTTTAGGCCCAACAGAGCTTCCAATACCTCCCCATTTCCTATGTCAAACTATACAAGATCCTCACAGTCCCTTTTCCTGAAATCCATACCTATGCCTCCTCTTCCAGAGTGAAGACTGAAGAGAAGTATTTATTCAACGTCCTTCCAATATCATATACAGGTGCCCTTGGCCCCTACTCCATAATGGACACTGGCCTCCAGTCACTCAAACAGCTTTCTACCTCTGTGTCCTGTTACTAAGCCAGTTTCTGGTCCATCTCAGAATTTCTCTGAATTCCACATGCTTTAGCCTGCTCAATCACTCTCCCATGTGGGACCTTGTCAAAAACTTTGCTAAAATCCATACAAATGGCATGAACTGAACTTAGCTCATCCACACATCAAAAATTTGTTGCCATTTTCCCCCACATTAAAACAGTGACTATATTTTAAAGTGGTTTATTGACCGTAAAGCATTGACATTGTGAAAATGCTTTAAATGCAAATCTCATTCATTTCATACCAATTACATTATGGTTATGTCCACTTCATAAAAATCGAAAAAATCAGATTTGCTGCTGTTATAATTTCCAGTCATTACATAAATAACTGAGTTAATTAATAAATATTAACTAAGAATGTTCTAATAATTCAATTGGGGGAACAGGAAAATACAATCCTATCTATTTTGGAACAATTCCTTGCCATCTTTAACCACCAGAGGATGCTGTTTAATCATAGGTTCTAAATATTAACAGCAGAACTGAATATATCTGCATTGTTTGTTAATATTGTAGCTTTTTTTTTCTGGACCTTTCTATGCAAAAGCTTGCAGGATGTGTATTCAGGTCAAGTATGGGACAGCCAAATTTAAAGCTTGAGACTAGAATACTTTCCACTTTGGATATCCCATGTCAGTGTTAAGTATTGCTTTAATGAAATTTCTCTTACTCTACCCCTTGTGCGCCTCAGCCCAAAGCTCAAAAGAAGACCCTTCATCACAGAATATGGCTTTGCCCATTCTTTTCTGGTTAAAGTTGTCCCGTTGAGAGCTAAAGTTGCATGCTTGCTTATTATCTGGTTATACGTGAAGACTGTGGTGAAGTAACGTAACCTTCCAATCATTCTTGGTAATATATTTAAGATTCACAGATTCACTCATACTCACAATTTCCAGCAGGAGTCACTGCAGATTGAACAAGATGCCTGGCTGATTAGTGTCCTTTTAGACGCTTTAAAAAAAAACAGGGTGTACAAGGAAGTGGTAGAGTTGCTCATTGAGATGAAACTGGTTTTATTCCATTTTCCTGTTACAATACTTCACAGATTTGCTGCCATAGTCACCCTCCTATGTGTAAAGTGCACTATGTTCACAGTTTCAAAATAAAACACTAGGAATTAAACACTGGAATGATATGACTGAATCCACAGAAACAATAAATTAATGATAGAAAATGCAAGTTTTGACTTTGTAAACAACATAAACCAACCACTGGTCCTTGAGAGCTCTGGCTAAACAAGGCACAGATTAATTTAGTGGGGGGGGGGGGGGGGAAAGAGTCTGTTCAGCTCGCACTGTGGGTTTCTCAGTGCCACACTTGGTCCTCTACACCCTGACAGCAGAGGCTTAGGCGTCATGAGTTTACAATGAATAAACTTTGCACATAATTACTGTATTATTAACTCATGCCTTTTGTTTGAGCACAGCACTGAACAATATTATTGCGTTAAGTTTAAAGGCAAAATTGGCACCAAATAGCAGAAAGCATTCCACGACTGTTAACGAAGTTTACACCTTGACTGCTGAAGGCACCAACATCTGCCAACTGCCATTCTTCAGACAAATGTAGGCAATGAATGCCAACAGGCTACTTAATCATGGAAGACACTGAAACTGAGTTCAGACTTGTTCCAACCACAGGCTCCTTGTAGCAGGAAATGCCAAATGGAACTCAGGAGCAGGAGTCCTGTTCAAATTCTTCACCATTTTCAAGCCAAATGCATTGAGGCCAAGCCATAATTTTCAACCAGTAATTCAGCATAGATCAGGGACTGGTCTCCTGGTCTGTGTGGCAGACTGTGCCAGACATTTGTCCACTTTTACAATGTTTCAGTAATTTGAAGAAGTACAATATTCAAGTATATTAGTTTCTGAAGTAACTGAAGATTGAGATACACCCTTCATTTGCATCCCCTTTTTACTTATTTTGACCTAAAATATCTGGTTTTCATTCAAAAATAAAACTACATTCTAACCATGGAAATTGACTGTAAAACTCTGGAGGCTCTTAAGTTTGCATTACGGTGTGTTATTTAACCAACTGCACATAAAAGACAAGTGGGCTTGGACTAAACTGCACAGGATTTGAGAAAGTGTACTGTTCTCTATCAATCTGGATACTGAATTCAAAGCATTGCAGCTTACAAATGTACATAAATGGTCTCTACCTCAATATTCCCCTTCTCATGAGGACATTCTAGGCTGCAGATTCTCAGGCAACCTTTTAGTTCACTCAAGTGTCTGCTATTCCAGGTAGATATTGCTGCCAAATCATTTGATGGTCACAGCCAAACCCGACTCTGGTTTTCAACAGATAGTCACACAAGACTTTCAAAAAGAAATACTCTAAACTGATGCACTACCCAGCCCAATGGATCTGAGCCAAACAGACACAGATCTAGTAAATTAAACTGGTCCAATGGTTCATTATCCATAACTATAACGAGCTTATCTTAGTGATTGCAACTCTGCCTCCACTAAAATTAAAACAATTAAATCAGGATGTCAGGGAAAAAAAAGTGCTCCTTACTACTATTTATCTACAAAGTCCAACAATTTCAGTTTCATGCATTTTTACCCACCATTTGTAAACTAGTGAATATTTTTAGAGCAGTTGTTTTGGATATCACCATCTATACAGTTTATACTGTGACATTTGCCTTCAAACTCTGTGAAGACAGATGCATGGATACAATAATGATAAACAGAGTCAGCCACTTGATTACAAGGGCTGTTGCTAAGTGCAAAGTGTTTAAGGCCAAGCAACGGAGGAACAGTTATGTTTTCCTTACAGGAGCCCCCACATTTGTCACACAACTGATGCTATTCTGATAGGTTCCAGAGCTTTCACACAGTACACCCATGTCACTGAACTGTGAAATATTTAATGATGTGAATCCTGAGGTACTTGAAAAATTTAAATCAAGTAAGTTATTGATGTAACAGCTCTTCATCAAGACAACAATACATGAATATGCAATGCCAATTTTCTAAAAACCAGCTAACAGATCACAGGTCAGCATAGGGACTAGAGATGTCAACCTTTTCATGCCTTATTAAACTTCAGTGGCAACTCTCCGGTACACTCTACATAGCAAATATGGTTATGGCTTGACCCCTAATCACTCCTGAAGCAGTCATTTTAATTTATACAAGTTGCAAATCCTTCTAAAGTCAACAGATAGTTGGCAATTCAAAATCACACCACCGTAGATTGGCATTAAGCCCACAAGCATCTGAAAGTCTGTCTTATGTTTAGTAATAGCCTTATGTGTGATGCAATTGGAATGGTCATACTTGAAGTTCATTGCTCTGTTGGGTTGTGAAGAGTAGCAGGAAGAAAGGACTATGATTAAACTGCTTATTAATTCTAACATTACAGAACCTGTCTGATATAAAGGGCAGTTTCCAAATTTTTTCTACTGATGGGTGGCCCAGGGTTGACTAATACTCAGGTGCTCAGCTACTGGTAAACAAAGTAGAAGGAAGAGTCGATGCTGCAATCACTTCATTAGTTGAAGATTCAAAGTCTGGAATTTTCAGTAAGACTCAATCTCGCTGAATCTTCGGTGTATTGTGGAATAGTGAGAGGCTATTAGTGCTTGGAATGGAACACTGGCTACCAAATGTCAGCTTACATGTCAGGTACAGGATAGTCTTGCTGCAGAGTAAAGCTTGCAGCTCCTCCCCTTCCATTCCCCAGTAATAGTCCATGATTGACCATGCTGACTATAACATAGGCCTGATGCGAAGTAAAGGTCACCATATACATCCTCTACCTTGTGTCTCATTCCAATCTCGGAACAGAACATTCTTGCTTAGTTGAATTATTACACAATTTTTCCAATTCCTGTACTGGTCAGGGTGGAATCATTATTAGGGTCAGTTTTGTGCTGTCAGAATAAGACCATAGTTGCAGAAACTTTTCTGCTATTGCAAACAAGAGATACTCAACTCCTCATTCTTGGGTTGATGAACACCCAAGTTCCAAAAAGTGGAACAGCGTCTGACATTACATTTCAGGAGCTAGGTAAAGTAACTTGCAGTTTTGTGCCCACAATGATGAGTGAATGTGTTTGATACCCAGAAACAGTGGTTATTATTTGTTCACTAATGTAAAGCAGACACCAGGATACAAACAGAAGAGGCAAAACGAAGAGGGAGGGGAAAGGCGGAAACCAATTGGCCTGGAAGCTCAACTAAATGCAATCTGCTTTACTACAGATGTAAATCTGATGTAGAAAAGTGAAAATGCTACCTGAACTGTCTGAAAAGCATAATTAAGCAAAAGACGGAGCAAAAATAATAACAAAGAGGAATTAAATAAAGAGAAAGCAATGTGAATGATGCCCTTTGGAAATGCTGACTGTCTACATATGATGATACTAGGCAGCCACTTGTGTTGCAGTTCAGGTCAGCATCTGTAAAAATATTTGAAGAATATCCTACATTCGTCTGCAGGGCCTTCAGGCCTGAAACCAGATTTAAAACTGGAGGCAGAAATCATTTACTTCACTGTTGAGTTCACCCCCGTTTACAGGTTATTTGTTCGCAGTCAACAAAATGCCTCATGCTACTCCAAGTGACTTCATGAACCAAATTTGCTGTAGATTGTGGTCCTGTCCCAGGAAAGCAAGGCCTGGCCCAGGAGCCAGTGCTTTCAATTGTGGAGGGGTCCTAAAGAATTTTCCAATGATTACACTACAGTCCTCTGTGTTTGAGGTTTGTGCATTTGGCTCTGCAGAGATTCAGGTCCACGTCCAAGTAGAGTTCAGAGTAACATAATGAGCAAGAACAGATGAACATTTGCCAAGAAACAATGGACTGGAAGTGGAGTTGTTGCATCCCTGTTTTTGAAGGATTGAAACCCAAACCTAGGGACCAGAGGAAAAGCGGTGACTGCATGTTGGATGGTCCAGTTGATTTTAGATCCATATATAATGTCCATTTAAATCCAACTTTAAAATATTTCCAAGGGTTACCCTTTAACAAAGTGTTACAAAATCCTTCAAAAAGAAAGGAAGAAAAATGGGGTAAAACAAAAAGGAGGACAACATGGTCATCTTACAGTGAAGGGTAGGGGGAAAGAGAAGGAATGAGAGTTTCAGAATGAAACTAGATTTACTGGTTAACTAGTCATGAACTCAAAATGGAGGTCTTGGAAATCTTACAATTTAACACTAAGATTGTCAAAGATGCTTCAGACTAATAAAAAAGGACTGGAACTGAAATTTCCAAAACCAGAAAACAAACATGGAGCAACATTAATGTGGCAACACCAAAAAATGGTAAGTGTGTGTTACAGACTGAGGAGGAGAAGGACAGGTTGTTACAGAGCTCTCCTGAAAATAACTGGGGAGCCACCATGTATATGCTTAGTTCAAACATGGTTCTCGCAGACACGCTTGTGTATCAGATGATAAAAGCCTTGTATTTCTGTTAAGAACAAGTGAAAAAGTTTTTGTTGAGGCTAGAGATGTTGAACAGTGTGCAAATGGAGATTTCAGACGAAGCTGGGGAGCTCAGAAGAGACTCAATCCGAATGAATGTTTAAGAATGATGTACAACATTTGATTCAAATATAGTAATTCATGCTGGCAGCTCCTGAAACTACAGCGGCATCCTCATTCTGAAATTCTTTAATTTAATAACTGATTTCTCATTCCATCGAAAGAAATGGAATCTTAATTGAGCAGCTCTTCAACACATGCCACATGACTACAAACCCTGATGAAATTAATTAATGAGAGACCCCAGCCCTGAACCTCCCCCCTCAGATTAAGGAGCTAGTCAATGTGATGAGGTGCAACTGTTGTCTAAAATTTCAGTGGTTTCTCAAATTGGAATAAATTACATAAAATAAAATTTCTTTTCCTGCTGGCTGTATCAAACCAGTTTCTATTTTTGTGCTCATTGAGATAAGGGACGTTAGCACTTGGAATGGAAAGTCGACATTTCAGTTTATGTTGTCTATCATGAAGCTTCAACTCGGGTACAGAATTTGCCAGGTGTGGGCTTAAATTGCTCCATTCTCCTGACCCTAAACAGTTGAACAAGGTGAAACTTTCTAATTATCATACAACCATCCTGTCCTGCCTCTACTAGTGAGATTGCTAAGTTGGAGGCAGTTTTCTGCTGAGGGTGCAGGCCTACTAGGAGCTGGACAGCACCAATCAAATTCCCATTGTACATTACCAAAGCAAGGTTCGTCTGTATCCAGAGTTTGAGCAGACAGAAATCCTATCCTGCCACTAACTGTAGGCATTCACTTATCTACAAATCACGTGTAAGGTGCACGAGCACTGAGTTAACCAGAGCATACCATTTACATCAATACCCTAGATATTGCTACGTCCTTCCTGTATCCTACTGGAGGTGACCAGCTATTTACACGAGTTGAGACTTGTCTGGTGAAATGTTAAAGCAGAAGGGTCTATCCGCAGAATAGTAAACAGTACATTGGAGTACTTGCAGGTTTGATTGTGCCCAGAACGCTGATGAAATGGGAGATTACGTGAAAGTGGTCAGCTGAACATCAGCATGCTTGTAGGTTACATGGTAATGGTTCAGTTGGACCAGCTCACATGGCTTCCCGAAGTTTCTCTTTGCTTCTTGAATGATTCTGGAAGAAGGAATGATTGATCTGTTCAAGGTCAGAGGTGAGAGCAAGGTGCATCTCCACATGCAATTTCAGCGCTAGTAACCACTGTTCCAGCTTCATAAAGGATGGTCTGTGGAAAACAAAACAACAAACAGCATTAGGAGTGGTATAATGGGCTAGTTACGACAGCAGTAAGGCGGACTCTAGGAGATCTTGTTGTAGAAGAGTTGAAATATATTGTTTGAGTGAATTAACCAAAAAATCTCAAAATTTACCCACATCCCGGGTTTTGGGGGGGGGGAAAAGGGAAAACACCAGCTTGATTGAATACCAGGGTGATTGTCAAGCTTCTTCCCCTCTTCCCAACTGCATTATAGAGGAAAAAATATCAAGCTTGCCCATCTTCATTATGTAAATCCCAGGAGTTGCTGACCTGGCTCCCCCTAAAATGCAAGTGGTCACTCCCAAACTTGGCTGCTGAATGAATGGAGTTTGAGACCATCCATGGTGGTTAGAGGGAAGGGATGGTCCAATGAAAGGGATAAAATGAGAAAACTAAAACTATACTTTTGCAAAAATTCATTGATCTTAACACAATGCCGTGTACTTAATGCAGACATAAAATCTAGCTAAAGACATTAAAACTTGTAAAAAAAAAAAAAATTTTTACTGAAATATTATTGCACCAAGTGTGCAGCCTCCTTATTGTAATGTATTTACCAGACGGAGACAGGCCATTTGGCCCAGGATGCTCATACCACTGATCAAAATTAAATTTCCTAAAAATATCAGCGCTAACGATGTAAATGTTAATGGTTCAAGATAGAGGCAGTCATGCAACCAGAAATAACAACGCTAAGCATACACCACATCAACAGCCAAGATTATTAAAATTAGTTCACTGTACGGTGGCTCAGTGGTTAGCACTGCTGCCTCACAGCGCCAGGGACCCAGGTTCAGTTCCAAGCTCGGGCAACTGTCTGTGTGGAGTTTGCATATTCTCCCTGTGTCTGCGTGGGTTTCCTCCGGTTTGCTCCCACAGTCCAAAGATGTGCAGGCTAGGTGGATTGGTCGTGCTAAATTGCCCTAGTGTTCAGGAATGTGTAGATTAGGTGGGTTTACAGGGGTATGGGTCAGGGTGGGATACTCAGAGGGTCGGCGTGGACTTGTTGGGCCGAAGGGCATGTTTCCACACTGTAGGGGATCTTATGATTCTTGATTTTTTTTTAATATTCTTTTTACCCCAGTTGTCAGGTCTGAACCTGTTGTAGATTAGTGGATAGGGAGAGATTGATCATTAATCAGTTTAAAGTTATGATACAATCACGTTGATAGAGGGTAGACTAGATGAACATTGTTCTCTTGCCCAGAAAATTCCTATGGGCAGCACTGCTGTTTAGAACATTGTTCCATATTATATTTTAGGTGCTGCAAAAGTCCTTTTACTAATCACAAAAATCTTTTAGGCAACTTTGGACTCAATGCAAACTCAAGCAGCTGATTGGCAGTATCATTGAAACCCACCCAAATTCTGAAAATACCCAACAGTCAGCCAACCAACATTGTTTCACCCATTTATTTCAGGTTCCCAGCATCTACAGTATCATCCTCTTACATTAGCCTTTCCACATCAAACCTTGCTCTGAAATTTTTGTGGCAGACTCACCTCTTTTCTGGATCCAAGTCACAGCACATGACTGCAATTGGGAAGAAGGCAGCAGGACATTCCTCTGGACAGTATCGATCCAAGAAAACAGGGACATTCAATCCGAAATCCGTTGTCCTGGGCAGGTAATCTGGGTCTGCGTTTACTCTACCAATCAGCTGGAAGTTTAAACAAATAAAAAACCAACAAATTACAAGGAAAGCTGACATCACCACCTTAGTAAAACTATGCCCTCGTCTTACACTAGACACTCAGTTCACAATTTGGGTACGGTGTTTATTGCTTGATCACACACTAATCTCTCAGTTTAGAGATTGTGTCTAATCCTAATGGAAAGTATACAGTAAACGGCAGAACCAGGCTTATGGCATTCTTCGGGCTGTGGCTGATATTCCAGCCCTCAATCACTTTGTTGTAGTGCCAACACAATATAATGACACACAGAATGAAGTGCAACAATCACAAGGAAAGGTGAACATAACATTCCGAATTTACGGAGCTGCCGGTTCAGAAATCGGCTATGAAGATGGTTTCCTGGTCGTTAGTTTTTACAAACTGTTGACAGTAGCAGCTACTCAGTTCATTTTCTTACCTCACACAGCATTATCCCAAAGGAAAAGATGTCAACTTTCTCATCATAGCTTTTCCCTGGGAATGTAAAATAAATCAGTTAATCACCAGGTGAGACCAAATCAAGCAAACATTGTGGAAAAAAAAAATCAGAAAAAGGAGTTGTTCAGCGTTTGAACAGAATGCGAATTAAGAACTGTTGATGATTACAGCGCTACTGTACAAACAGCAGTATAAGTACAGACAACGGTATGGAGGATAAGGAGTACTGTTGATTTTGACTGGCAATAACAAGCACACAGGGGTTCTAATAAACTAATTGGACATCTACTCTGTCTCACTTACACACACAGACACACACACAAAGAGGTTGAGGTTGCGGTTGTAGGCAGAAAGCATTCGAGCAAGGCCCAAGCATTTGCATTTGTTTCACCAGTTGTTGGAGGAGCTTCTCAGAGAAATCTGGATCATATGTAGTTGCAAAAATACTTCAATAGAGCTTGGATAGCACAAACCCAGCAGCAGACTTCCCCAAAATTCACCGCTTGAGACGCCACATTTACGATCTGTAACCTCGGATAGAGAGGACAGATAAGAACTTCCTCTCATTGAGGCTTTGAGCTGGCCAGAATACTACCATGCCCTGAAATAACCTTCACAAGCAAAGCGATAATAGCTGCTGTGAACAGTATGAGATCACTTTAAAACACTGGTTGGATGCTTTCATTCAGTACTGGTTAGATACAGCCAGCCAGTACTGCTGCACAAACAGACTCAAACTATGGGTGCAATCTGTCTTTTTGTTAATGGCAGCAGCTCCACTGTGCTAGCAAGGGGTAAAACTAGATCAGCTCATCCCTGATCACCATCCACAGGCTTGTGCTGGCAAGTGTTTACTCATGCATGTTACTAGAATAACATATAATGATGTCCTCCACAACCAGCTAGCTTAATGACATTCTCCGCCTTGCTCACAGGTCGGGCTATAATGGGACTTCCACGGTGTAATCTCAGCAACCCTTTTCACCCCAAGGATAAAAAGATAGGAATGAAGAATGAGGAAAGAGACAGTTCCTCATTTGTGTGCTCACCATTTATCATCTCTGGAGCCATCCAGTAAGGGTTTCCCACCACAGTGTAACGTTTCTTTCTGTCCGGCTTTCTCATGGTGGATAGGTCTCCTGGTGACTGATTGTCTGCCTGCTTTTTATCATCAACCATTAGTCTAGACAGTCCAAAATCAGCAACCACTACAGTATTGTTCTGAAATACAAGACAGAAATTGATGGGAAAATCTCACAGTCTGATAGAGACCAGCATCCGAGGGATGAAACTAGTGGGACTGAAAGCAGACAAATCACCAGAGACTGATGACCTGCATCCAATGGTTTTACAGGAGAGATAATCGCGGCATTGGTCAAAATATTTCTGAACTCACTGGATTTTTGGGATGGTCCAGCAAATTGAAGAACCACTAATGTGACGCCTCTGTTCAAGGGAAGGAGGGAGACAGAAAGCAGGAAACTATAGGCAAGTTAACCTGACATGTGTCATTGGGAAAACGTTATAGTCCATTATTAAGGACGAGAGAGCAGGATATTTAGAAAAACCTAACAATCAAACAAACTCAACAGTTTTGTGAAAGGGAAATCACGCTTGACAAATTTGCTAGAGTCCTTGGAGGATATAACATGCAGAGTTTATAAAGGATAACCAATTGATGTAATTGTTTTGGAATTTAATTAAAGGCACCACGTAAAAGTTTATTGCGCAAGACAGAAGTGCTCATAATTGGGTAATTGGATTAAGAATTGGTTAACAAACAGAAGAGACAGAATCAGGATTAATGAGTCTTTTCCAGATTCAAACAATGCAACTAGTGGACTGCCACAAGCATCAGTCCAAGACCCTCAATTATTTACTATTCTATAACATATTGGAGGAGTGACAGAGGGTAATGTATCTAAATTTGCAAATGATATAAAGAGCGAGCGGAAGGCATGTTACAAAAGGACACGGGGAATTTGCAAGATGATTATAGAAGGGTTGAGTGAACAGCTAAAAATTTGGCAGATGGAATTTAATGTAGGAAAGTGTGAGGTCATGCACTTTGGTAGGAAGAATTAAAAGGAGGTTATCTAATTGGGGAGAGACATCAGGAAAGTGCACAGGGATTAAGGTGCTTGGGTGTAAAACATAGTTAACATTCAGATACATCATGTAATTAATGCAGCAAATGGAAGTTTGGCCCTCATTGCTAGGCCATTAAAGAGTTGAAAATAGGGAAGTCTCGTTACAAATGTCTGAGGTGTTAATAAAACCATGTCTGCAGTGCTGTGCACAGTTTTGGTCTCTGTATTTAACAATGAAGGCAGTTCAAAAAAGATTCACGAGGTGGATTCAGTGAGATGAATTATCAAGAATGGCTGAACAGCTTAGGCCTTTATTCACTGGAGTTTCGAGAAATGAGGGGTGATCTTATCGAAATGCACAGGATTCTGAGGGGCTTGACAGGGTGGATGTTGCAAATGCTCAGAGGGTAGTGAATGTCTGGAATTCTTTACCCCAGAGAGTGTTGTGGAGACTGGATCACGGAAAGTATTTAAAAAGAGGTGATATTTGAAATGGAGGCGACGAGGCTTATGAGGAGTTGCATGAAAGAGTTGAGGCCTGGGCCCATGACCTTATTGAATGGTGAGGCAACGCGCGAGGGGTTGAATGACTTACATCTACTCCTACTTTTTTTATGTTCCTCACTGTCGCCGCTCCCCCAACCTCCTGAAGACTGGGACCCCCCATTTCAAGAGGCCTTGCAATCAGAGCAGGGAGAAAAATTATGCCTTTGCTGCTTCTCCTGTTTCTGTGTCCCTTCATCTACCCCTCACCCTTTTATCCCCTAGCAGCCTCTGTTAAGTGCCTCTGTAATGAGTGTTAGGGCCTAGAGAATAGAGAAGTGCTACACAGAAGGACGGCACTCAGCTGCTTGAATTTGTTCTGGTTCTTTTCAAGACAAGTTCAAACTTCCCCTCCAAATTATTTGATGGTCACAGCCAAACCCGACTCTGGTTTTCAACAGATAGTCACACAAGACTTTCAAAAAGAAATACTCTAAACTGATGCACTACCCAGCCCAATGGATCTGAGCCAAACAGACACAGATCTAGTAAATTAAACTGGTCCAATGGTTCATTATCCATAACTATAACGAGCTTATCTTAGTGATTGCAACTCTGCCTCCATTAAAATTAAAACAATTAAATCAGGATGTCAGGGGAAAAAAAAAAAGTGCTCCTTACTGCTATTTATCTACAAAGTCCAACAATTTCAGTTTCATGCATTTTTACCCACCATTTGTAAACTAGTGAATATTTTTAGAGCAGTTGTTTTGGATATCACCATCTATACAGTTTATACTGTGACATTTGCCTTCAAACTCTGTGAAGACAGATGCATGGATACAATAATGATAAACAGAGTCAGCCACTTGATTACAAGGGCTGTTGCTAAGTGCAAAGTGTTTAAGGCCAAGCACTGATGAACAGTTATGTTTTCCCTTTTCCTTTTAAACACTAATTCCACCTGTATCTGCCTCAATATAAGGGTCAGAGCACTTGCCAAATCCTAACTATTATGGAAAGGTTTTTCCTCAAGCCTCTAATGCTTTTGTATAATCAATTTAAATAAAATTAAATCTGGAGTGTCCGATTATTGATCTGTCAACCACTGGGAACAGTTTCTATTTATTCATTTAATCGTTAATTTATGTACTTCATCAAATTCCCTGAGGTAGGAGAAAAACCCCTACCCTGTAATCCCTCAACCTAGCACATCTCCCCTGAACACTCCACAAAGCACTTCACATCTTTGTGCCTCAGAAGTGGGGCACAGTCACAGAAATGTTGAATTACTCTGCACAGGCCAAAAATGAACTTAAATAATTTCGGAACTCTGTGCCTCTATTCATAAAGCCTTCAAAAGCAGATGATTTAGTTTGATATACTTTATCGCCTCAGCTTTGTCAGAAAATTGCACAACTTGGCCATTCATATTACATAAACAGCTCTACTTCTTTGAACTTGGCTCAACAATCAGACAGCAACATCCAACTGACTTCAGCCTTAAGCCAAACACAAATAAGAATATCTTAATCAGTGACATAAATTGATTGACAGCCATCTCCTAGTTTCACTTTTAAATTTTAACAAAAAGAGCAAAACCTTCCAGTAATTTAGCATCCACTAGTTCACTGAAAGTAATGTGCCATTTTTACCCACACAAGTGGACTTTTCTTTTAAAGAGAGTAATTAGTTCACAGTGTCATCAATATTTTCTCATTTTAAACTGAAACTAGCTACGCTTGGATGTCCAACACTGTTTTACTGTTTATGTATTCAGAGCTGCAGCTCTTGGGAATCTGAGATACAAGTAGAAATGCTGGAAATATTCCACAGGCCAGGGAGCATCTGTAGAGGGAGAAACTGAGTCCACATTTCCCGTCTATGGTCTGCATGATATCTCATGTTTCTCTCTGCACAGATGTCGCCAGATGCCTTAGCATATCCTACTTCTATTACAGAAACAATAACCCCTTTTATTTCTCCAGACTTCCACAAAACAAAAATCAGACTTTTTGTGAACTCATTCCCTTTCAACAGGGAAGCCAGCAACAACTGCCTGATCTCTGGTTTGGCACAGCATTTGACACAAATATAACAAGAGTTGTTAAAGCATGAAGAAAACAACGTGCAAAAAAAAATAAAAAAAGGAAAATGGAAAAACAATTCAAAGCAATAAACTGAACTTAAAAAGCAAAATTAAAAAATGACCACTAAAATATACCAAGCAGCAGAGTTAACTAATAAAGACCTTTCCTGCTTTTTCCACGCAAGAAGCTGGACTGGAGGCAGACGAGGCCCCAAATGCTTAGTCACTTAATAGGAAAGCAAGGAGGGCACCGGAATTAAGCCGAGGCATTCAGTTCAACTAACACCGCCCTCATGTTGAGCTCCAATGGCACACACACTGCCAGCTCTGGAGGGATTCACTTGGAAGTGCGGGAATCAGAAGCAGGCTGCCTCCTCTCGTAGTTGGAAAATAATTGCAGGCCAGAACCATTTCTGAGCCCTGCACAAGGCACTGGTGACTAGGAAACTCCCTGATCTGAACGGTAACATTCAACAACATGCTGTGAGACATACGTGACTGGCCTGACAACGTGTTTTTTTTGTGTCTTAGGGCTGGGAAACATCTCCTTTCTTACCTACTCCAGTACCTTGTTGTTATTATTTACACATAAATGCCAACATTATTATTATACAGTTACAATAAAAATAAAATCTTCCATTTCAAGAAACAGGCCAAGTCTTTGTAAATAACTTTTTAAAAAGTGAAGCATTTGAAATTCAAACCATTTTTCTCCTTTTCAGCGGTTTCAAACTAATCAATTATTTTCAATTTTTCGCCAACAAATTGGGCTAAAATGGGGTCTTGCAGTTTTCACGGGTCAGGACAGGGGCGCGTCAATAGCCATGACCTACTGGCACACATGCAGATCGAGAAAGAGGAGGCTGTGCCATTTTCACCTGCCCCAGCATCTGCAACAGTGCAGTGTTGGCTGAAAGCAGTTACAGCACAGCATTCTCTTCATCTGAGCTCCTGCAGACACAGCAGAGGCACAGGCCGTCCAGCAGATGGTACACTGGCACTGGTGGAGCGATCTCCCTGGGAGGTCACCTAATTCCTAGAGCTCAGTCCAATCAAACACAATGGTTTTCAATGTGGCCACGGTGTTTGTGCTGCTGGGAAAAGGAGAAGCAGCAAATTGAGCTGCAAGCCCTAGGCTTGTCAAAAAAGCTACACAGCTTGCAAGCACTACCCTTGGGATGTGAGGCTGCCACTGCAGAGAGAGGTATGCTACTGCCATACCCAGCACCCCTTGAAGAGACAGGCGCCAGAGATTAGGACTGTCTGGACCACCCTCTCTCATGGCACCTCCCCACAACTCATCTTGGCCCAGTTTAGGCTGGGAAACTGGACAGAAATCACCAGTCAGGCTTTGCTGCGGGGGACCCCATAAAGGTACTGGCATCACCCAGGTCACCTTGCCATCTGACAGGAACCTGCCATTCCCAGACAGAGCCTCACTCACCTCCTCAACAAAATAACCAGCCCTGCCACGCCACTAGAATCTGCAGTGCCCCTTCAGCAAGCCCCAGCTCTCCCAGTTTCACTGATGCTTACCTCACGCACTAGGCAGTTGTGAGAATTCAAATCCCGATGGATAATGTTCATGGAATGCAGATAGGACTGAAAATAGAGATAACAGGGAACAGAGTGAAGAGCTTTAAAATATCACGATTTCTCCTTCAGTTCAGTCAGTAACAAGGAGGTTGTAGCACAACTGAAATGCTATTGGGCAAGTAATCTATAAATCCAGAAACCCAGGCTAACGTTCTGAGGATATAGGCTCAAATCTCATGATGTCAAATGGTGACACTGGAATTCAGTAAATACCTTGAACTGAAAGCAAAGTTAGCCTATTGACGATCATGTAACCATTGTTATTTGTAGTAAAAACCACATGGTTATCTAATGTCCTTTCAGGAAGGAAATCTGCCATCCTTACCTTGTCTGGGATACATGTAACTCCAGACACACAGCAATGGAGTTGACTCTCAAATGCCTTCCAATGGCCAAAGAAGCCATTCATTTGTACCACACTGCTACAAAGTCTAAACAGAGGAGTGAAACAGGATGGCCCACTGGCAATAACCTAGGCAGCAGAAACCAATGACAAAAACAGCCCTGTCGACCCAGCAAACTCCTCCTTTTTGATCTGGGGCTCGGACCAAAATTGGGAAAGCAGTGGCTTATGCCGTATCACTCTACTCTGACTGATCTGGGGTCATCGAAATTGCTACCTAGCAGCACTTGCAAAGGAATACCCAGCTCACTGAAGCTCAGTTTGGTTTCTGAAAGAACCGCTCTGCAACTCCACGCCTCATTACAGCCTTGGTTCAAACAGACAAAAGAACTGAACTCCAGAGCAGAGGTAAAAGTGGCAGCTTGTGACATCATTTTGACTGAGTGTGGCATCAAGGAGCCCAAGCAAAACTGAAGTCGATAGGGCAAAGTCTCCACTAGTTGGAGTCATCCCTGAAACACAGGAAGATGGTTTTGGTCGTTGCAGGTCAGTCTCCTCAGCTCCAGGACATCTCTGTCCTAGACCTGTCCATCGGCAGCTATTTCAATTAATTTCGATCCATTGTAAAGATCAGAAGTGGTGATGTTTGTTGATGGTTGCAGCTCCAGCAACACTCAAGAAGCCCAACACCATCCAGGACAAGCAGCCTGCTCGAGTGGCACTCCATCTATGACCCTCAACATTCAATCTGTACACCACTGACACTACAACAACAGTGTCCACCATTTACAAGATGCATTACAGTAAGTCACCAAGGTTCCCTCAATGACCTCAGTAGGGAAGGATAGCTGATACTCACGAGCACTCCCACCTGCAAATTCCCCTCCAAGCTACACACCACCCTGACCTGGACCCATAATCACTATTCCTTCACTGTTTCCGGGTCAAATCCAATGACATTGAGTGTCTGCTGACCAACGCATGGAGCATTTAGAGCAAGCAGCTCATTGCCACTTTCTGAAAGGCAATTAGGAGTCTACAATAAATGCTGGCACTGTCAAGGACATCCACCTTTCCTCAAGTAGATTAAAAAAAGAACCGCAGCCCACAGACAGATCTATTGAGGGGATCAGCAGGGTGGACAGCCAAGAGTCCTGAAGGCCCAGCCCCACAGGAAAACTGACAGCAGAGACAAGCTATCCACAAAGATACAGCCAGCAAATCTCTCAGCCATCAACCTTGCTGTTACAGTTCACTGACAGTAATCTTTTGGTGAAATTTTTAAAATAAACTGAGACATGGGCAAGGGACAAGGAACTCATCCACTAGACTGGATGGTTACACAGATGGAGTCATAATTTTGATTCTAAAAAATCAAGAATAGAATGGATTTGGTTACAAAGATCAACAGCACCAATCACACGTGTTCTGTCTCAAACTTTGATAGCAACAAATGACTGAACTAGAATCCGTACAGTTACAGTGCCCACAACAGCATAATGATATTGAATTGGAGGCTGGGGCCACATGTTAGATGAAAGCTCTAACGTGCTACAGTTATCAGGTTCCCTTCAAATGGTTATTTAACTGTACCCTTTTGTGCTACTGACTGGAATTCAGAGCCCTGTGTACATTTCTGTTCAATCTCGCACTACAGCCAGAAGCTTACCATCCCTTCAGCAATGTCCCTAGCAAAGCTCACACGATGGTTCCACAGCAATGGACGGTCCTGTTGAAGGGAAAGAGAGATCCAGTTGCTTAATTTTATATCTTTCAATGTGTCATCAGTAGAAAGCAGTTCCCATGGAAGAACAGCTTGTTCCTCCAACTGCAGTTACCTCAGTCAGTCAGACCACAGCAAAAAAAGTGTAAGCACGAGGAGCAAAAGTTTGAAGTGTTAAAGTTAGACGTATGACAGAAAGAACAAAAAAAGGAATGTGTTAACTATAGGGTAGTAAATTTACAGCGCGAGCTAACATTGAAGATCTTTGAGAAGGATTCAATGCGTTTATGGAAACAAGGTGCTGAGCAACATGAAGGAAACAGTGAACAGGGCTAATATGTGGAAGGTTAACAGATTTTGTGGGCCAAGTCATTTATTCCTGCTCCTATCATTCATATATACTGCAGTGTTAGCAACAGTACAAATTGACATGCAAAGCATCCATTTTTCAGTTATAAAAAGAAGACTAAACATATGACAGCCTGCACCCAACCTACACAAGCATTAGTCCCATTGCTAAATTTGTAGGGCCTAGGCATGCAGGGGAAAAATGTGCATTAAACCCCCCCCCCCCGCGTATGGACATAATAGGGCATACAACTGTACAGTACTCCCTTTAAAAAGGCCCTCCTTCACAGGCACATCTGTGATACGGTCTTTAAATTAGTCAGGCAACATGTGCAGGAGAAAATTTAATAATCATCCTACATTACAGACAGTGCTGCCCCTCTATGATAGCATTGGCAATAATATTAAACTGCCTCTGCCTAGCCATTGAATGACCTTTTGAAAGTACACGGCATTCTCTGTGACAAGCACCATTGTAAACCACTTGGCAAATGGTTCAGTGAACCCTTCGCTGGGAGACAGTTCCTCATTGTACTGTGGTTCTAATCTGCAGCAATCTTGCATATCCTCTTAACAAAAGACTGTGGTTGCTCTGCCACTTACTAAATCCTTGATGATGCTCCTCAGTGTCCCTCCTTTGATGTACTCTGTAATGAAGTTCAGCCTCTTATCTTTATAAAGGACACCAATGAACCTCAGAACATTCGGATGGTCAAGACAGCGCATCACTTTAACCTGATTACAGAAATAAAAGGCAAGCTTTAGGTGATGACCCACACAAGAGCCAAGTATAACATAACACACTTTCTATTCTCATTCAATTTCACACACTTGACACACTCATCTCATGCCCTATTAGAGTGATACTCAATCATTTTACAAGCTCTCCCAATTAGCTCTCAGACCTGTGCTTAAACAACAAATAAAGTGCATTTAGTTTATAACATGCTCTCAAAACATGATACAAAGAGCTCTCCCCAATAAAACATTTATTGACCAAATCTACTTCTGTGCAACTTAGCCACGCAGCCTAGGAAGAGCTCAGTGGATGCTGATATAGCTGAACATCGTCAATATGTTGTCGTGGTCCAAACACTAAAGCTGCCAGAAGCCTGGAGGGGAGGAAATTGCAAATAGACACCACACCCTCGCAAAACATCTCTTTCCTTACAGCAATAGGACATGATTCTAACTGGACACCAACTCCAACCTCAATAGGAGGCAAAAAGATTATTGGGCCCCAGTTTTATATACAGCTGTTTTGGAAGACTCCCAAAGTACTGCAGACACTCAGGGTCACCATTAACTTGCTCCTTAGATTTTAACATTCCAAGAAGGGCCAAACACAGTGACATTACCAACAACAATGCTATGTCATTTTGAAAATGCTTTCTTGTGCTAATTCATTTTGTTGCTTTAAACATCAGAATAGACACCAGGGCTTGAAGGAATCATATTCCATGATTCCATGCAGTATAATTTACCGGAGGGCACAGTATTCCAGTATGATAGCTTGTGGTCGATATTCACTATAAAATCTCATTTTATATACTGTATGCATATAAAATATTACACAATCCAGCAGGTGTATAACAGTGGTTCATTGAAAATTCACTCATATAATCCCAGCTGATGGTATTATTGGACAAGTCATATCCCAGAATTAAACTTGGCTTGATAAATCATACGATTGATTAAGTTAACATGGTGATTAGCTACAAATACACATTTCACACATGGCTGCAAATATTTATTAACAACCAAAGTTTATTACACAAATGAAATAAAAAGAGCTTTCAAAACCCATATAGTTAGAATGATTGCACTAATTTTCCCTATCATTGTTACAGAGACTCATGTCTAGAGGAAACAAAGCCTCATCTTAACTCTTTAGAGTTCTACTTAATGGATTCTTTCAAGACTTCTTCCCATGGACAGTGGAGACAGTGGAACAAGTCCTTTCTAAATCTGACAATCTGGACATGTTCACAACTCGGAGCCTAAACTTGCTCAGTTCCGAACCAGGAAAGTTAGGTCAGTTCGAAGTTTCACAAACTACCCTTCTGCTGAGATAACTTACTCCATGAATACTTCTGGGAGACAAAATTAAACTAGCCTAAACTCAACACTGGAGCTTTTTTGAACTGAATAACCTACTTTTGAACGGAATTTAAAAAAAAACTTGCTCATCCAGAGATTTTTCTGAACTGAAAACAAGTTTAATTGCCTTACAAGCTTCCTGTACCTGTCATTAACATTACTTTATATTAAAATCCTTCCATTAATACCTCAAGGGTTTGTAGTCACTTTCTCTGACAAATTCTGGATCAAGTCATTGTTATCGATGGACTTTTTGACCACTTTTTAAGATGAACAAAACTAATGCCCAAAAGCCACTATTATGGATTGCAAACTCAAATTAATATATAACTTACACACGTTTTGTCATTGTAAATTCTAACTTTGATCTCGATTTCACACATACAACTAAATCCCAATATATCAAAAGACATACAAAAGTAATAAAGAATAAAACAAAGACAGGAAGTAGCACTGACTCAATCTCAACCTTTCCCGATCGTTATTTTACCACAGTTATAATGGTCCAATTAAGTTCTTCCAATCACTTCCTATAAACACACTGACCAGGTCACTGCTTCCCTTAACCTCAAAACATCAATAAAAGACCTTCACACACTTTCCACTCCTCATCCTGCCTTAGAGCTATATCACAAACTATCCCTGTTTAGTTGAAAGATGTTTAACTCATTATTTATTTATCTCACAGAGATGGGAAGGTACATGGGTGGCGTGAACTCATTCTTACACTTAATGTATGTGCCACACCTTAAGTATCAATAACTGCTCCAATTAGGCCAACAGTATATTAATGTACATATTAGTATTCCTATTCATGCTACTGGACATGATAGAGCATTGATTATGGATGTGTTACGTTAGACCACAGGCACAGAAATGAAAGTCTTATTGACCAACCTCTTTCAGGAAAGTCCTTTGGGTTTCTTCATCAAAGCGAATCAGTTCCTTCATTGCCATGACCTCTCCTGTCTCTCTATGTGTCACCTGACCAAAAGGAAAAATAAAGTACATGTAAAAAGCAAGGTGGAAACTATTACATAGAGTCCCTCCAAACCACAAAACAATTCCAATTGTAGATTCAGGGCTCAAAGCATGCACATATAAAATGGACAGGAATACTGTTCACAAACAACACCTTGAACTAAAAATCCACTGGATCTCCTTTTGACAATTATCTAGTTTTGCCCTCAAAAAACTATAAGCAGGTTTATCAAATACGATTTCCCTTCCATAAATTTATGCTGATTTTGTCTAATTCCATTCATATTTTCTATGTGCCCCGTTGTCATATCCTTTAGAACAGACTCTAGTATTTTCCCCATTACTAATGTTTGGCTAATTGGTCTAAATTCCCTAGTTTTCACACTCCCCCTCTTTTTCTCTTCCCTAAATAATGGGGTTACATTTGCACCCTCTAACCTGCTGGAGCCTAGAGAATTTGCGAAGGTGACATTGAATAACCTAAAGTGCTTTAAATCAATGAAGCATTTTTGAAGAAAAGTCATTGTTGTGGTGTTGGAAATGGGGTATTCAACTGGTGTGCATGAAGTCAGTAGAAACCAGGGATAGGTTATTTGGCCCTGACAGGTTGCTTTGTCATTGAATGAGATATGGCAGTCCTGCACCTAATTATATAACTGCCTTGACCTATATCCTCATGATTAACAATAAAATACCAATCTCAGATTTAAAACAACTGATCTAGCATCATTTGTTTGTGCAACAGGTTTCCAAATATAGTTTTGTTTAGCCTTCCACTGCCCACCCCCACCCCTCCTTGAGTTACACTCCAGAAATGTTTTGACTGTAACTTTCAGACTTTAACTCCTTTCCAAAACTTCCCAGCCATCAGAAATATTTCACAATCAGTCCCTGCTTGTTCTCTTTAATATATCTTGAAGGCTTCAATTAAGTCACCACTTAAAAATCTAAATTCCAGGAAATAAAATCTTACTTTAAGTAGTCTCTTCATATAACTAAACACTTGGAGTCTAAGTATCATTCTGGTAAATCTAAACAAACACGCTCTCTCTCTTCCACTGCACCCCCTTCTCCCCAAACACACACTCAAAGACTAATCTACCCTTCGTAATGCGTAGTGCACAGAGCTGCTCTCAGTGCTTCAAGTGTGGTTGAAAAAAGGCGGCTGTACAGCAGAAACAGATTAGCTCTACACCCCCTTGTACTCCAGTCCTCCAGCTATAACAATGAGCATTCTATTAGTCTTGCCAATTTCATTATGAACCTTTTCAGAAGTCAAAATAAATAAATGGGTCAATTTCAAACTGAACATTGGTAAATTTCTGAGTAGGGTGCCAAAGTTTTGGTGGTACAACTATATATAATCTGTATTAATTACTTCAATGAAGGGACCAAGCGTAATATAGACAAACGTACTGAGGATAAAAAGACAGGTAGGAAAGCAGCTTATGATAAAGGCACAGAGTCCGCAAAGTGGTAAAGACAGGTTACGGGAATGGGCTAAAATTTAGCAGGTGCAGCATGCTGTCAGAAAACATGACGTTTCCGGGTTTGGTAGGAAGACTAGAAAAGCAGAATATCATTAAGAATGCAGAGGGCCTATGGAATGCTGCAATACAGGGATTGGACTGTCCTCATTTCAGAGCGAAGATATTAGCTTGGAGGTGCACCAAGCAAATGGAAGTTGGGCTTGATTTAAAGTAAGACAGAGAACGCAAAAGCGAGGAAGTTTTGCTACAAATTATGCAGGGCACCACTGATACTACAGCTAGAATACTTGTGCAGTTCTGGTCTCCAGAAGGGAAATATTTATGTTGGGACCAGTTGAGAGAACTTGGTTGATACCTGGGATGAAAGCTGTTGTCTTATGAAACAAAGGTTGATTTGGATGGGCTATACTCATTGGAGTTTAGAAGAGCAAGAAGGGTGACTGTTCTGGAACGTACAGGATTCTGGAGGAGTGTTGGCAAGGTCGAAGGTAAATGCTTAGCGGATGGTTCCCTCCGGGGGAATCTTACATAAAGCAGCACAGTTTCAAAATAAGGCAGCTCCCACTTAAGACAGAGCAGAGAGGAATTTCTCCTCTTTAAGGGTTGTTAATCTCTAGCATTCTCAGTGACCGAGTAGTGAAGGAGTAATCAAAAACATTCAAGGCTGATGATAGCTTTTCCATCAACAAGGGTGCCAAGTGTTGAAGGAGGCAAGACAGCAACATGTGATTAGATCATGCATCATCTTATTGAATAGCAGAGCAAGTTCAAAGTCAAATTGCCTACTCCTACTTCTGCTTTTTATATTCTTACAGTAAAGAATATTTTGATGATTTATTTACAAAGATTTTAAAGTCGTCACATTCTGTTTATTGCTTCACACCATTCAGAACAGGCTCAGTTCTATCCTTTTGGAAGAAATAATTTGCCACAATTGTAAGCTTTAACTTAATTTTTGTAATGTTCAACTTCTCTTTACTGCTTACAGTGCTGCCACATGCCAGTTAAATGGATGTCATTTTCAATTCCAAAGTGATTAATTGAATACTGTGAAAATCTAAAGTCCAGATGTTTAGTGAACGTCACTGGTCACATCCAACTATTTAAAATATCTTCCCAATTTCCTAACCAAGTTAACAGATTTCCTTCAATTCCATGAGCTTAACGTTTGGCTTCGAATTTCTCAAGGCACTTTTTTAGAATGCCTCATGGAAATCCATATCAATTACATCCATAATCATTCCCCTGTTGCCTCCTGGAGTCACTTAAAGACAAATAATCATATTTGTCAAGCACAACTATGGTTTGTATAAAGTATACCTTAATAGCCTGCCCAAAATAGCCTTTTCCCAGCACTTCACCATGGATCAGGTCAGAAGGGCGGAAGATACGATGCATTTTGGAGGCAATCCGCAGAGACTCTGAGCGGCCCAAATCTTTCTTTTGAGAGGCAGGTGATCCAGTGCTTGGCGACTTGTCAATACTGCAGCTTCTCCTGGAAATGAATGAAGACCAAGAGTCACACTAACTGATACCAACAATGGTCTAATCAACCAAATTCAATGAACTCCACATTTTATTAGATTAAATGACTAATTATTGAACAAACGGAAGACTTCAACCAGGAGCAGTAAGTAACACAATTACCACGGAGGTACAAATACCTGATGCTCAAGTCATTTCCACTACATATCTTTGCTTCAACCAAGTGTCATTGCAGGCCAGAAAAAACAGTGACTTGGTAAAAAACATTTTAGGACAAATTTGGGCTTGAATGAGCAGAGAAAAAAAGATGAGCACATTGTTCTATCCAACCTCTAAACAATTAAAAGAAAACAGCAAATAGAGGTTACCGAAATATTTTGCAGTAAAAGTTCTGCTGAGTGCATTTTAAGATCATATATAGCACCCACCAAGAAAAACCACAGCTCTGGACTTAGTTTTAGGGAATTAAACTGGGCAGCTGGCAGGGGCAACAGTATTTTGGTTGCAGCGATTCGGTTAGGTTTAATGTAGTAACAGAAAGGGACCAAGATAAACCAGATAGTTAGTCATTTCTGCAGTAGAGATGGGAGCTGCACATAGGGACCCTGAGGAGTCCAACAGAACAGCCCCAGAATTTAAAGATTCCACTATTCTACTCCCAACTCCCAGAACCCTCTGAAAGTGACGAATAATATCTCTGAAGCAGAATAGAAACCAATTCAATACACAGGAGCCACAAAGAAACGCATTTGGGAAAAATCACGAGGCAATAAAAAAGTGCAAATCCACAGATCCCTAATGGAGGTTGGACAGGTCCAACGTGGTTAAGAAAGCATTTAGCATAATTTTATGCTCCCACTAATAAAAGGCTATCGCATGTTTATTATGCTGTACCTATACTAAACACCTCACAGCCGAACACAACGCACAGTTCTGATCACTAAATTATGGGAAGGATGTGACTATACGTGAAAGGGTCGAAAAGAGAGTTAAAGGTATTGCCAGGAATGTAGAATTTTAACTGAGGAAAGATTGGACAAGCTGGGGTTGTTTGCTTTGCAACAATGGAGGCATTTAATTAGGACCCTTAAAAATGATAAGGGACTCATAAGCAGTGATATTTAACTCAGGGGAGCACGGATTTAAAAGTAATTGGTAGAAGGATTAAAAAGGAGTCGAGGAAAAATATTTTTGTGACTGTGATGGGAGTCAGGAACTCGCTGCCTGACAAAAACAGGTAGCAGAGGCAGAAACCTCAAAGTGCCAGAATTTACAGGACTCTAGACTAAGAGCTGGGAAATGGGATTAGTCTGGACAGCTGTTTCTATGCTGTAGCTTGCTTATTTTCTATGTAATTCTCTGTTCCTTTGCAGAGATTTCCACTGGATTTTTAATACCCAAACTACTAGAGCTGCAGACTCCTACAAAAATAAATATTCCTGAATTCCCTCGTATGGAAGTCTGCACTTTTTTTCCCAATAAAGTCAATAATACCCAGCATCACGTCAGAGAGGTTTTAACATCATTTGTAATTTTTTTCTTAAAATAGAAAGTGTTTTGATTACACATGATCAACTCTACTTAGTAGAACTGAGAAAGCAACGGGAAATTTGCAGGTTCCTGTTCTCAGCTGACATTCAGCTCCTTTCAGTTCCCTCTACAGTAAAGGGTTGTAGTAGTGCCAAATCAACACAGCTTCTCAGAACGAAGGAAAACAGCTTCAGTCAGGTCTAGCGCCGATTCCACTCTAAACCAACCATGAAAGAGAAGAAGAATGGCCTTATGATAGTGAACACATCATTTTAATTCCCCCAATCTTCTGGAGGTATCCGTTTTCTGCTTGATGCTTCCTCACTGCCAAGCTTGAGATTTAGTTGAACGAGGGACTGAATGGGTCAATATACCAGGGACGGGAGAATTCTTAAACATGTATGCATCTTTCAGTGAGCCAGCAGTAACATGATGGGCCAAAATCATCTCCTTCTGTACTATGTTTTTCTGCGTTTTTAAAGATCAGATTATAGGATGGCATATGTTAAACAGCAGATCAAGTGGACATTCAGTACAAACTATAAAGCATCCTTACACGATGGGGCGTTTTTTGACCGTGCTACCTTCTCCATTAGGGGCACTTAATTTCCGTGGGCTGTAAATATCAGACATCGGGCTGATCGTCTCTGCTTGGTCCTCCAGCAACATGTCGTGAGGATCATGTTCAATGGTTAACTGGAGCAAGCGACTGGTTTCTTGAATCAGGAGGTCAATCTGCACAAGTCAAACATCACACAATCCAAATATATTAAACCTTTCACAGGATGGAGATGTGATCAAGGAAAAATGTCAGGACCATTTTATAACAGATCACCTTGCCCTCCAATTGTATTCGCTAGTATTACTCCTCTTGCTGCTGTACATGCAGTTGTTCACTCCACATATGACATTTTCTGTTGTCTACTATCTTGCTCTCCCAACCATGTAGGATTGCCTTAGCCCATTTTATCCAGCAGGTGATCCCTCCCATTCTATGCCACCACTTACAGCTTCTTCTTATTTCACTGCACCTGCACATGGTTGTTGTGACCCATTTCCTCCTTCCAATAGAGAGACAACCCCTCTCTTCAACTTCATTACTTCCAGTTTACTTCTGCCTAAATGGTTGGCATCTCATCTGAATCAGTACAGAGCTCACATTGTCCATTCTCTCCACCATACGCAGTTGGCATTTCCCACTGGCAACTTTCGGGACCAAGATACGGTTCTGCCTTTCAACCCGCTCTCCCCACCGAAGTCCAGGAGTTCCTTTCTCATTCTCGGTAATTTATGCATCAGGTGATACAGTCACCTGACTATACCTTCACATCAACATACAGGGTATTTAGACTCAAATAAGTTACAATACATCAATACCTCAGTAATTATCAATCCTCCATTAAAGCCACAACACACAAGCAAAGCTCATATTTCTTAGACTGTGCAGTATTTAAAAATGGCATAAGAACACAGGCATAAATTAGCAAAAGATTTGTTCCTCCCCACCAAAAATAACTGACACTCCTACACATAAAAAGTCATTATCCTAAACATGGGTTTCACGGACTGGTGAGTCATAGCTAATGTGTTTCCATTACATACGCTCAAAGCTGGAACATTTTAACAAGGCACTTACTACCTTTTAGTACATCTCCAATTTAAATTCAACAACTAACAAGCTTCATTACATTGACATCCACTACATGTTTCCCCATACAGTAGCTCCTGGGCTTATCCACACAAACAAAATAATCTACATTGATTTGCAAGGAATTCATTACCTCTGCGATATTCCCAGCTTCCAGTTAGCTGAATATTTCTTTGTTATCAGATTTAAAACTGCTGTGTTTTGCATCTGCCTCATCCTCCACATTCCCCAACACCATTCAGACTAAAAGCACAGCCAATGGTAAAAGCCCTGCTGGTATTGGAGGTGGGCTCCCTCAAATTTTTAAAGGCAGAGGTAGGTAGATTGACTCCCTTGTCAGTTTAAAATTGGGGGTAGGCAGGAACATGGAGTTGAAGCTATAAGCAGTTCAGTTATGATCTTGTTGAACGATGGGACAAGCTCTTATCGATCAAAAGGGATCATAATGAAATCCCCAGCCAATAGGTGCTCTAGTTCTCCCGGTTACTCCCCAACTACCAACGCTTGCTGCTCCTCCAATCTCAGGCAGTTTCTCTCCCATGTTTGCTACTGATTGACTCAGCATAAGCAATGGAGAAGCAGTCTATAATCGGAAGAGGAGCTCTTCACCAATTATGACCATTCTACTTACAGGGGACAGCTGGCCTTCCCACCATCACCACTGTCTATATTTTAATACAATCAAGGGATGAGGGCGTCACTAGCAAGGCCAGCATTTATTGTCCATCCCTATTTGCCCAGAGGGCAATTCAGAGTCAACCACACTGCTGAGGGTTTGAAGTCAAATGTAGGCCAGATCAGGCAAGGACAGTAGTTTCCTTCACATTAGTGAACCGGATGGGTTTTTCCAACAATGGATTCATGGTCATCATTTGAACCTTAATTCCAGATGTTTTTTCAAAATCTGAATTCAAATTCCACCACCTGCCATGGCAGGATTTGAACCCAGGATCATAGAACATTACCTGGGTCTCTGGATTAATGGTCTACTGATAATACCACTAGGCCATCACCTCCTCCCAAAGCCGGTTCTCCTAGCTTTCTATATACATACGTCCTCTTATTTAACTTTGGACAGTTACATTAAGAGACTCAGTCATTCAGTCTGATACACACATACTAAAATATTACAGATCAAAGGTACAGTCATTTGATTCACAGCTTACCTCATCCAGAGGCACATTCCTGATTGGCGTTCCGTTGATTTCCAGGATTCTGTCACCAACGTGAATGGAGTTTTTCACATCTGGACTGATGCAACCAGCATCAACTCTGCAAGAAAAAGGGTATCGTAGTAATGAAGTCCTTGTAGGAGGGAGGTACAAAACCCGCAACTATAATCCACTGGTACGTGAAAAGGTTTTTCCACAAAGCCCTCTACAATTGCTTATACTGATGGCTCATGAAGTCTACCCAACTATTCTCAGAACGGGCCAGCCACATCTTCAAAAACATATTCCAATCAACTAATAATTATACCAACTAGCCTGTGTGCAAAAGATCAATGACACACATTATATACTTAGAAGAGATAAACCAATGTTGCATAATATTGGGAAATACATCATCCAAAGGCTGTTAATTCCCCAGAAGAAAAAGGGAACCAAGAGACAAGTGGCCACAGTCATCAGGAGTCTTAAGATGACTGCATTAATCATAACTTTATTCTCTTAAGAGCAGGAAACTCCTATATTCTGACATTCACTGCAAACAACTCAACTCATAGCAACTCAACATAAACCATTTTGTGAAAAGGAAATTAACCCAGGTAAATTAGACAATTATATAAGAAATTCACTGTGCTGATAGATTCCAATACCAAGTTAACTTAGTGGATCAGACATTTCCTCAGCATTCCCAGCTATTAAATATAGTTAGTGACCAACAGTCCTGCTAAGGTGCACAGCTGCAAGACACATATGTCTCCTCCTACAAACTGAACTACTCTGTGCACAGCTGTGAAAAATATTCAAGGGAACACATAAAAGCAAACGTTGGCAGCCAGTGCACAATAAAATTAGGGAACACACTACAGATTTGTTCCAGCACAGCAGACCATTTGACCTGTCATACCCTGTGTTGGCTGTCTAAAAGGAGCAATTTACCGTATGCCGTTCTGCTGTCTTCTACCAACAACACTGCACATTTTTCCTCGTTGTATAATAGTCCAATTCCCTCATGGATGCCTCAATTAGACCTGGCTCCATCGGTCTCCTTGGTAGCAAATTCCAAACCTTAACCATTCAGTGTGAAATGCTACCACTGTCTCCTTGCTTCTTTTGCTAATTACCTTAAATCTATGCTTTCTTGTTCTCCATCAATGGAAACAGATTTAGAACTAGTTACTTACACACACACAAAATTTAACACCTCTACCAAATCTTTCAACCATCTTCCGAAGCAGGGAAAACCTTCCTAACGTCTCCATTCTGTACACCTGAAGTAATTCTCCCCACCTGCTTCCAATAAAACAGTGGCATTTTCTACTCCCTAATCTCACATATTCCCCACTACTGCCATACAAATTAGCCCCTCCCACCAACTTCACTCATTATATAGTTGGCAGCTACCATTCTGCTTCATTAATGATGGTTGGTATTTGTTAGTACCTGCAGTAAGACTTCCATTGGCCATCCCACCTGTTGTGAAGAAGGTAATCGAGGGACTTTAAGGAGTTAAGTTTGCAGGTTTTGTCGAGTCTATTGATCATTACAAAGAACCGGTCATCTCCATTGAGCTGCAGAACAGTTACAGCACATAGAGGCCAATCAGCCCATCATATCTCTGCCTCTAAATAAACTGGCTGCTCATTCCAATCCCACTTTCCAGCATCTGGCCCATAGCTTTCAGCACTTGATGGGCAGATCCAGGTTCCTTCTAAATGAGGAATGATTTCTGCCTCAACCACCAAACTGGGGAGTAAATTCCACACTCCTACCACCTTCTGAGTGGAAAGGACATTTCCACATGTCCCTCCAACCCTTCTACCAATCACTTTGAATCTACGCTCCCTAATAACTGACTTCTCCATCAGGGGAAACACATCTTCCCTGTTCACTTCATTCAAGCCCTCATCTTGGCCTATCTAATCTTTCCCTATAGCTACAATTTTAGAGCACTGAAAACATCCATGTGAATCTCCTCTCTGATCGTCCTTTAACGTGGTGACCAGAACTGGACACAAAACCCCAACTATGAACTAACCCAGTATCTTATACATTTCCCACATTACAACATGGCTTTTATATTCAAAACCATTGAAGGAAAGCATCCCAAAAGCCCTTATTTAACATGTTATCCAACCATTCTGTCAGATTCACAGACCTCTGGTTTCGTGCTCCTTCTCACACTTCATCTAACCTTCCCTTTCATAGAATCCCTACAGGGCGGAAGCAGTCCATTCTACCCATCAAGTCCACACCAACCCACTGAACAGCATCTCACCCCTTACCCTGTCCCTGTAATCTTGCATTCTCCATGGCTAATCCACCAAATCTACACAGCATGGCCAATCCACCTAAGCTGCATATCTTTGGGCTGTGGGAGAATACCGGAGCACCCAGAGGAAATCCACACAGACATGGAGAGAATGTGCAAACTCCACATTTACAGTCACTCAAGAGCGGAATTGAACCGAGGACCCTAACGCTGTGAGGCAGCAGTGCTAACCACTGAGCCATGGTGCCACTCCTACACTCACCTATTTATTGCGTATTGCCTCTATTCCCCTTTCCTACCTCCATTGATCTACTCATGTAATTAAAAAGCTCTGATATCAGCTTTCCTATGAAGCATCACTAAAAGATTATTTTCTGGTATCAATTTGCTATTCCATTAACGAATAGTCAAGGACTCCATTCCCAATGCTTCCGATGAAGAGTTCCAAAGACTCAATAGCCAGAGAGGAAAAAGTTCCATATCTCTTGTAAAAGAGCAACCCCCTACTTTTTAAATCAGTGACCCCTAGTTCTAGATTCTCCCAAAGGAGGAAACATTCTTTCAACATCTGTTGTCTCAAAACCCCTCAGAATCTTCTACATGTCAATCTTACTCTTCTAAACTCCAGCAAATAACGGCCTAGCCTGTCCAACTTTTCTTCATAAAAACGCAGCCCCCCCTTTCCTGGTATTTATCTGGTAAACCTTCCCTGAACTGCCTCCAATATGTTTCTATCCTTCCTTAAATAAATGTGACCAACATTTTGCACAGTACTCCAGATGCAGTATCAATAGTATCCTGTCCAACTGAAGCATAACCTCCCTAATTTTAGATTCAATTATTCCCCTCATAATAAACAATAACGTTATTATAGTTTGCCTAATTACTTACTGTATCTGTAGACTAACCTTCTGTCATTCATGTGAATGACTGGCAATTCTTTTTTAAACTAAAGGGTGGTTTGCATGTGGAATGAACTTCCTGAGGAAGTGGTTAACGTGGGCACAATTATTTGGGCACATTTAAAATAAATTTGGATAGGTACATAAAAAGGAAAGGTTTGAAGGGATATGGGCCAGGATAGGCGGGTGGGACTAGTTTAGTTTGGGATTATGTTTGGCATGGACTGGTTGGACCAAAGGGTTTCTGTGCTGTACAACTCTACGTACTAGGCCTCCCAGATTACACTGCATCTCAGAGCTCCAAAATCTCTTACCATTTAGATAATACGCTTCTCTTACGTTCCATTTTAAAGATCTTTGTCCACTACCTTAACCTATCTCTATCCCTCTATAGCCTCATGTCCTCTTCACAACTTTCTTTCCTACGAATCTTCAGTAAATTTAGCAAACATATCTTCCATCCCTTCACAGTCATTTATTTCTTTAATGTCTACAATAGCCGTTTGTTGCAGCACCTTATCAAACACCTTGCGGAAATCCAAGTATATCCACAATACACATTCTTCCTCAAAGAACTCCAAATAAATTGGTTAAACATGATTTCCCCTTCACAAACAGAGCTGAATCTGCCCAATTACCTTGAGCATTTCGAAATGCCCTGCTATAACAACTTTAATTATAGCTACCAACATTTTCCTATGACAGAGGAGTGAGCTGGCCTGTTGTTTCCTGCTCGCCCACTCTGTCCCTTTTTGACTGGTTACATTTGCTATTTCCATTCTAAGTGCGACCTTCCCCACATCTAGAGAATTTTGGAAAATTTAAATCAATACCACAAATATCTCAATAGCCACTTCTTCTAAAATACCCCAGGTGAAGTCCATCGACACATAAGGGTGTCAGTCTGCAACTCCAACAATTTGCTCAATATCACTTCGCTGGTAATAATTTTCTTCTGTTCTTCCTTCCCCTCCATCTGATTTACAGCCAGTTTTGGGCTGTTCCTTGTAACCTCTATAGAGAGAGGACCGATGCAAAATACCTGTTCAATTCACTGTCCTTTCCTCATTTTACAAGGAGCTCCTCTTCTCCTTGCGTCCACCCACCCCAGCAGCATCCACATCCAGAAGACCACTAGCTGCCATTTCTGCTGTCACCAGACAAATATTCCCCTCTTCTCCTTTGTTGACCTTCTGCAGGGATCGTTTCCTCCTGGACACCCTAATCCACTCCTCCTCCACTCCCAACACCCCTCCCCTGCACCCTAAGGCACCTTCCCTGCAACCACAGAAGGTGTAACGCCTGCCCCTTTACTTCCTCCTGCACCCTCCAAGACCCCAGGCACACCTTCGAGGTGAAGCAGCACTTTACCCGCACTCTGCACAATCTAGTCTACTGTATTCGCTGCTCACAATGTCACCTCCTCTCCACTGGAGAGCCTAATGTAGACAGTGTGACTGCAAAAAACACCCTGAGCTTCCAGTTGCCTGCCACCTCAACACACCACCCTGTTCCCTGGCCAACACCTGTATCTCAGGCTTGCTGTAGTGCTCCAGTGAAGCTTAGCGCAAACTGGAAGAACAGCATCTCATTTTGCGTTTGGGAACTCTGCAGCCTTCTGGACTCAATATCCAGCTCAACAATTTTAGGACTTGAGCAACTTCCCCCACGTCATTCCCCTACCCCCACACACCAGGCCTTGTTATCACATGGGGCTGCTGTCATATACAACCCACTGTTGGTTACTAATGGTCCCCCTTAGCAGCTAATCATTCTCCTAGGCTGACCTTTACCCACTCCTTTGTCTGTCCAACTGTCGTTCTCTGTCTTCGGGCTCTATCTCCACCTACCATTCACTCCTACCCCCACCCTACCTCCTACATAAATACCAACCTATTCCTAGCGATCATCAGCTCTGAAAGGGTCAGTAGACCGAAAATGTTAACTCTTTTCTCTCCATAGATGCTGCCAGACCTGCTGAGTTTTTCCAGCAATTTTCATTTTTGTTTCTGATAACCAGTATCCCCAGTTCTTTCAGTTTTTCCTTATTTTCCATCATTAGTTTCCCAGACTCTCTCTCTCTTTCCTTCATTCACTCACGGAACATGGGTGTTGCTCGCTGGGCAGCATTTTATTGCGTGTCCCTAGTTGCCCTTGAGAAGCTGGTGAGCTGCCAACACGATAGGACCAACATTCGTTGGTCACTTCATTAACACTTTCCTTTTTTAAAATCTACAGAAACATTGGCTATTTTTATATTTCTCATGACTTCTCATTCGCTATTGAATTTTCCCCTCCTTATTAATCTTTTAGACAATTATCGGTGTTTTCTATAATGTAAATTCTGACCTGACCAGAGACAGGATTTAGTCAGCAGCTAATTTAAAGAAAATTCCAACAACTAACTGCGTAATAGTCTCAAGACGTAGTTGGGTCACTTTGCCATGAGGAATACCAAACAATGATTTTCAGCAGGAATACTAGCTCGTATCAAAATGCTTGCCAGCTGCGATTAAGAGCACAGACCTCCCATGACCAATCCCTATGGGAAATCTATAAGCTCAGTACGCCATTAAAACAAAAAGGATACGCAAGTATTAGGATGCATGAAACAAACAGTACAATTCGATTACTAATCCTTTGAAACCAGATCTTTTGCATATTGAAAAACAAACAACACGCAAGGTTGGTGCAGAATATTTCTGTCACCACCTCCAGGAATTCTGATGACTGTTCTCACCTTTTGCACCATCTAGAGTACGTATGAAATCTCATCGCTGTAACAATTCCCACAGGAGCCCAACAAAGACCACAGCCACACTTGGCCTCACCCTGAACCAGCTGCATTGCTGGTGGTTGTCTAGTGTCCACATATCTGACATTATTCAAAACGAACACTTGAATATGTTCCCAATTTGTTAATAAAAATTAATGGCATTCTATTCCAGAAAAACTTGATATAATCTGAATTTGCTGTTAAATCCTATCAAATAGCTCAGAAGGCTGCTACTTTGAATTCTCGTAGTGCCTCCACTGTCTGCTAAGTATTTAATACTACTCAGATCTGGTAGGGCTAGCATTCCCTTCACAAATGCAGATTTCCACACTGAAATGTGACAGCTGGAGTCTCGGTCCTAGTGGATGAAGCCACTATGAGCCACACGTTTCAGCCGCTAATCAGTTTCAAGACAGGCTCTCTCCAAGTCAGTCAATGATAAAGCAACATCTGGAGCCCAACAACACATCAGAAACTGCATGATGGTAATACAACTACATTCAACATCTCTTGCTCAGCACTGCTCAGATCTATTAAGGTCCAACGATGGACCACTGTCTAGATGCATGGCATTACTGAGAAAGAATGGCATTGAGCTCAATAATGAAGCCCTGCACGAACAAACAGACTCCCATAGAATCAGAATTCCTGCAGTGTGGAAGCAGGCTATCGAGTCTATCAAATTCACACCAACCCTCTGAAAAGCATTCCACCTAGATCAAACACACCACCCTCTCCAACTAACCCTGCATCTCCTGTGCCTAGTCCACCTAGCCTGAAGCTCTGGACACTATAGGCAATTTCCCACAGCCAATCTACCTAACTGGCACATTTTTGGACTGTGGGGGGAAACCGGATCACCCACAGGAAACCCAAGCAGATACAGGGAGAATGTCTATGTGGAGTTTCACAGTTGCCCAAGGCTGGAGTCAACCTGGGTCCCTGGCGCTGAGAGGCAGCAGTGCTAAATATTGAGCCACCATGTCACCCGTTCATTGCCTGACCCAACATTCGTCAGTATCCACTGGTCCCGAGGTAGACAGTTAAAGTGCTGCAGGGACAACACCCCGATGTAAAACCAGCTTCTTGCAGCAAGGAAACAAACTGCAGCCTAATGACCCACTACCGCTAATAGCTGACCGCAGAATGGCTGTGAACCATCAAGGTGCATCTCAGCCATCCTGAGGCAATGACAAATGCCCTTGCCCATTATATCATAATCATCTTCACTTACTCTTTGACCCGTACGGTATGCACATGCTCCGAAGAGGAACTTCTGGGACTGCAGGGCTGATCGATGGACACAGAGAAGCCTCGCTTTCCCTCCGTGGAGGCTGGGATTGAAACCAAAGTCACAGTATGTGGGATCTGAGGGCAGGGAGAGTCTGGGAGGATTTGTTCAATTACAGGCGTAACTACCGTCTGGTAATAGCAGCAACCACTGCAGGAGAGACAAACAACAAGGTGAAATGTAAAACTGTCATCTTAGAAGGTTACCAAACTGAGAGAAAAGACTACTAGTAGTGTCTGAGATACAGCCAATATAACTGCAAACTAAACTATTCCATCACCAGTACCTAATCTACGCTAGGATACTAATCTTGTTGGAAAGAGAGGGAGGGAAATTAAAACAAAAATTAACATTACTACTACACACCGTTGATCAATGATCTCAGCTCCCTGGACAGACAGTACAGAGAGGGAGTGGATCAGAACAGCTCGCATGCCTTCTTAGGTCGATTAGAAAGCGGGCAGGATGAAGAAAATTGGTACATCTTCAGCTATTTGTTTTAAAGCAAAGAGCTTGCTAATGATAGCCCAAGTACCACATACTGTCCCACAGTTGTTTCTCACACCAATCCATTCAAAATAACCAGTCCGACCATAACAGGGCTTCACAAAGTGAGGATCATGATACCACATGGGATTGCAAGCTGAAGTTTTGGGTCTTTGGCCCTGACACAGCAATGGCTTCAGTGAAGCTCCAACCAATTTCTAACAATTATGCTTCCTCACGAACAGGCCCCGCCCGACCCAGCTCGCATAATTCTCGCTGAGAAGTCCCAACAACTTTCAAACCTCGAAACTCAGTCGCAGTGAGGAAAGTACAAGTTTCAGAAGCACAGATTTAGAAGAACGGTCAGGACTACAGAATAACAACTCTAACGTTGATGGACTGAAGGCCTGGAACAAATTACATACAGAGGAATGGCTTATCCAATGTGTACAGGAACCACACAGTCTCACGTTTCAGTCTACCAGGGAAGCGTTCAATACTTCAGCAATTATTTAAGTTGAACAGACGAGTGTTAGCACTATACAAGGGGCCATCCTCCAATACGGAAAACCAGGGACTGTTTTGACTGTTTCTTTGGCATCTAACCGAATACCGCTCTTTTACAGTCAAACAAATAAACGGAACCATTTTACAATCAAACTCAGAAGAATTAACCCCCATCATCAGCTTATCACATAGTAACAAACATGACAGAGTTTCAGGTCAAAAGTGTCTGATCCCCAAACTCTATTCTTACCAGTAGAGTTTGGAGCGTTCTACCAATGCATAGGTGTCTCCATCTCCAATAAATACACCGCACTTCAGGCACACAAAGCATTCTGGGTGGTACTTGTGTTCTCCAGCAACCTGGAAGATAAGCCAGCAAAGATAGACAGTGCAAATAGACACATCCAGCAGTCACACAGCACTGTTGAGGGTGATGAGAGCTGTTCAGGCTGTGACACAGATGTTGCTGATGAGGCAGGAGCTGCACAGCTTCCTGTCACAGCTGCCGATAATAAACTCGTTGCAGGCGCTGGGTTTATTCTACCAATCCCAAAGGCCCACAACCTCAACGACTGTGTTTTTAAAAATTTTCCGCTCATACTCTACCCCAGAATTACACACAGTTCTTTACCAGCTCCTTCAACCTAACCTACTTTGGCATCTTCCCTTTATTAAATTTGGCTCATTGGTCCAGTGTTCTTGGGATTCAACTTACTAATCATTTTTAAAAAGGACTTCCTATAATCCCTTCGCCCCAAGCTCACTCACCTCCAGCAGGCAATTACCAGCTTCCAACTTTTCATCTCACTACCATTGTTTTAAAGCCAAGTTGATAATTTCACTGGCCATCTCAGAACCATTTCCACGTTGCACTGTACTGTCCGAGAACTAAAAATGCACAGCTCAAGGCCAATATCTTTAGGCAGTATCACTTGCTGAGTTTTACATTCTGCCCCCAATTATACATTCAAAGATCCAGTTTATTTCTTGTAACCTGGGAGGCTGCTACAGGTCCTAAGGATTAGCTGCGAGGTTGTAGATACTTTCTCCATAATGAATACACTAGGCACTCCTTGCCCCCACCCCAAGTTAATAATCTCATTTCAGTCCAGCTTCAAAATCTTTCAGCAGCATTCAATTATGTTCTGGTGAATAACTCCCAAGATGGCTGCACAAATTCCATTAAATCTGTCAACGTACAAACCTCAAATTCACACGAGATGGCCTTATTTTTGGAAGTCTGGAGACTGATTAGTAAGGCGGCTGGAGGATCAGCTCTGTTAACTGCTGGAGCTTTCCAATTTCGGGTGAACACATGTGGTACTGCTTGCTCTCAGCGTGAACCCCACTTACCATGATCAGCCCTTTGGTGATACGCTCAGAGCAGCCATGGCACAGCTCCCCAAATCTGGCCCAGTAATCCTTCTTACAGTACAGCCGGCCTTCCTTCTCATAATACCAGTGAGAGAGCGAGATGTTACACTCACAGCATCTGTACAGGCGGAAAAACAAAACACAGGAAGTACAATCACAATGTCATTATAGCCCAGAGGAAGGCCTCTCCCTTCTCCTTTCCACATCCCTGCAAATTCCTCCTCTTCGCATTTTTAAGAATGGAATTTGTTTTGAAAATGCAAAGAAACCTTAAGCAGAGGAGGACACTGCTGCAGATAGGATGGGCATAAACAAAACCCAAGACACGAGCAGTAGCAGACAGCCAGGTTACCCGGCAGAGCTCCTGCACTCCTACCCTCCAACTTGTGAGCCACCTACTTGCAGGCTATTGGACCTGTCGAGCTGCAGACCCACTCTCATACAGACATAAAAAGCACAAAGCATGCACTGAACAGCAGTTCGGTTAAATCCACACTATGATGCTTGGTGGAGGCACTCAACCACCTTTTGGGCTTTGCCAAGTGATGCCCACATCACATGGTTGGGGGGTGGGGGAAAGAGGTAAGAGCCACAGCTGTTGTCAACAGATCAAAAGATCTCAGGCACCAAGTAACGAAATAGAGAACTGACGTAAGTACACATCGCTGTGCATCTCTCCAAAGCTACAAATCTGGCCAGACATTCTAGCATACACTGCAATCCAAGTCAGAGTGACGACATCAGGAAAGTTACTGATGTGAAAGGAATGCATTTGCAAACAACATTGTTCCATGGGAAATGGGAGGGTAGACAAGTCCCAGAAGCTGTTAACAGCTAATTATTAAACTGGGAACAGTCGACGACAGAACGATGTGGAAGTCTGAAATGGACACTCAGGTTTGATTATCCAGAATTTTCAGACTGAAATCAGATGCCAAGCTCGGTTATTTTTTTTGAAAAAAAAAACATTTTCCAAGTTTACTTGGAGTTTCGTGACTTTGGACACAGTAATTATGAAGCCAAGTAAAGTCTGGGCCGAAGTTTTATTGTTAGCACACAGACAGCAAGCCCTCATTTAACCACGCGCCTCTTGTCTGCCAGCACAGTTGCTACAGCTGCAGCTTGTACGCAGGGAGCAGTAGGGGATCGGGGGGGGGGAAGATATGGGCAATGAAAACTGCAGGGCTCTGGAGGTGCAACACAGGCAGGAGCTTGTGCATCTTATCCTACCTTTTATATGATAGGCAGCTTGCACCCTAACCGTCAGGCTAAAGTCGGCGACTTGATGCAGGGGTAAACCGACACAGGCTTCAGAGACAGGAGCTCTCGGGAGGGGAAAACAACAAGGTGGGGAACCTCTGACCCCTGACCTCTGGGCCAACTGCCGTCTTCGAGGTCAATGTAGTGATTACTCTGACCCTCCCCGTCTGCAGTCAGCAGCTCTTGCTGGCCAACTATGTAAGTACCCAGAGTCAGTGAGAATCACTCTCAAATAGAAACGGACAGAAGTAGTCAATCCTATCTGGCTACAGGCATGGTGGTGGAGAAGTATTAGTTTTTTTATACATTTCCTTTTTCTGATAAAAGGGATAAGCCAAATAATTACAGGCCTGTCAGCATGCACAAATTACAGGGCAAAAATTTCTGAGGTACGGTATAAATAATTTAGAAAGGCACAGATTAAACAAGGACAGGCTGCTTGTTAAGGGAAGGTTGTGTCTCGTTAATGTCACTGAATTTCCAGGAGGGTTGTGCATTTGATGCGGCTTTGTTTAGCCAAGCTGGCTAATGTGGCGCAAACACGACAGGCTGGTCTGAATAGCGAGAATCCCTGGGAACCTAAAACAAAGTGGCTAACTGGATAAAACTGGCTCACTGACAGCAATCAAAGGTAAACATCAAAAGTTATTTGTGCGACTTGGAAAACAGTTTTCAGTGAGATTCTGCACAACTCCGTATTTGCCCTTTGCTTTCTGTAACACAGTTACTTAGTAATGCAGAACTAAATGTTACTGGGGTTGGGGGGGGGAGAGAAAACACAAGGCACACTTTCGAAGATTTTCATCTTGCACTCATCAGGATACAAGAATGCCAAGTTTCAAAGGGAACAACAATTCATACCGCCTGAGGGAGAAAAAAATCCGATTGATTGGCAAGTGGACGTTGATTGGTCAAGGTATTGCAAAGAAGACTGTACCAGAAAACAGCTGGCATTAAGGTTTTATTTAATTGAAAAGGATACAGTTATTGAGAAGTTCTGTTTGCAGAAGACAGGGCCTATGTTCTCCTTCATGCTGCACAGATCTCAGAGCTACAGTGACAGTGACTTTTACATGCGGGACACAGTGAATCAATGTGTTGGGTCTCCAAGTGACTGCATGGCTGCACTGCTTAAAAGGGCCCTGCATCTGAATATACGTCACTAACAGCAGGCACAAGTTAGCCACATTGTAAGCCTGACTAATAACATTAAATTGGTTGTTAGTGCAGCTCTTAGCACACGTAGGATTTTTCAGCAAAATGCTAAAATTGGAGGTGTAGTGGACAGCGAAGAAGGTTACCTCACAGTACAATGGGATCTTGATTAGATGGGCCAATGGGCCGAGGAGAGGCAGATGGAGTTTAATTTAGATAAATGTGAGATGCTGCCTTTTGGAAAGGCAAATCAGGGCAGCATTTATACACTTAATGGTAAGGTCCTGGAGAGTGTTGCTGAACAAAGTGACCTTGGAGTGCTGGTTCACAGTTCCTTGAAAATGGAGCTGCAGGTAGATAGGATAGTGAAGAAGGCATTTGGTACGTCTACCTTTATTGGTCAGTGCATTCAGCATAGGTCATGTTGTGGCTGTACAGGGCATTGGTTCGGCCACTTTTGGAGTATTGCATACAATTCTGGTCACCCTGCTGTAGGAAGGATGTTGTGAAACTTGAAAGGATTCCGAAAAGATTGGCAAAGATGTTGCCAGGGTTGGAGGGTTTGAGCTATAAGGAGAGGCTGAATAGGCTGGGGCTATTTTCCCTGGTATTTTGGAGGCTTAGAGATGGCCTTATGGAGCTTTATAAAATCTTGAGGGGCATGGATAGGATGAATAAGCAAGGTCTTTTCCCTAGGGTGGGGGTGGTGGGAGTCCAAAATTAGAAGGCATAGGTTAAGAGGAGAGAGAGGAAAAAAAACACACATGTAGTTCTAAGTTAGACTTGAAGGTAGAGGAGCATGATGAAGTAGCTTAATCAGGTCACAGTGCATATCATCTACAAGATACACTGCATCAACTCACCAAGGCTTTTGGACAGCACCTTTCAATCTCAAGCTCTAATGCTTAGAGGAACAAGACCAGCAGATGCATAGGACCACCATTACCCACATGGTCTTCCCCCAAACCACACTACCCTAACTTGGAAACACATGGCCGACTCAACAATTGTAAAGAAGCAAAGTCCTGGAATTAGGACACTAACAGCACTTCAAATGTACTTGCACCAGACAGAAAATGTAGCCACTCAAAGGCGAACATGCTGTCATCTTCAAGGCAGTTAAGAATTAATGACAAACACTGGCAATCCTGTAACAGTCCTGAACATTTTTTAAAAAGAAGTGACAGGATAACAAGTCAATAGATAATAATTGAATCCAAACGAAGACAGAAACAGAAAATAATTGGCTACAAGCCGAAGAACCCCACTCACCGAAGCTACAGCTTTGGTGCAAACTAAACTAAACTGAGACATATATACTTAAGAACAGAAACGTGTATGCTCATGTACAAAAGGGGCCTCAAATCAACTCTGTATGCAATTTATTTTAAAAGCTATACAAGGCAAAAACCAAACATTTGCTCTAATTCATCAAAAATTGATAACTCTAAATCCAAGTGGTGATCAGAAGACCAGACCTGACTATGAGGCCAACTACCTGACTGTTGTCTGTATGGTTCTACACAGATTATTTTGAGATTCAAGGAAGTTTTTCTTGGGAAACAGTGCACATTAAGTTTGAGAACATACTAGCTGTGAAGCAGTTAATGCTATGCAATCTTATGTCGCAAATCGGCCTAAACACCTTGAGAGGCAGAGCATCCAGGCGTCAGGACTGGCATATTGTCTTGGAAAAAGATATAATACAAGCTCTCCGACCAGAAACTGGGCTGGACAAGCCTTCTCGATGGGAGCAGGTAGTGTGGGGCCTCCCTTAAAAGACTGGGCAGCGTGCAAGACAGAGATGCTCAAAATAGGCCTCTGTGGTCCATTCTATTTGTGAGGTGTTTTTGCAGAATTAAAAGACTAAAGTTGATAAGATCTTTCTTCAATCATAAAACAACTCCTAGTTTTAAAAGAAAAGACTGCATCAGTACATCTCTTAATGCAATGAGATCAGTGCCACTTTGAGAGTGAGTGAAGGCATTGCACTAAAACACATTATACTTGAACTGAATTTCAAGAGACACAAAGCGCTGCTTGAATGAGCAAACAGAAACTGAGCCAAAAGAAATAATGGGGGGGAAACCTTGGTCAAAGAGGATCTTAGTGCACGAGGAGAAGGCATAAACATTTAGGGAAGACATGGGTTCTTGACCCAGGCAGCTAAGGTCAAGGGGTATACACACAAGATGAAACCCTGAGGAGTGGCTAGTGCAGGGAAGATCACTTGAGGCTGGATGAAGTTAGAAACTCAGTCACAAGAATGAAATTTACAATCTGATCATACGGGTGCACGGAGTACACTGCAGGTTAACAAAGGACAGTGATAAGCACACCACTTACACTGGGTTACAGACTGCAGAGGTTCATACATATTGGAGTGGATGTGCAGGAATGCACTGGAGGTGACAGAAGGCAGTGACTACAGGATGCAAATGTAGATGGTACAAACTTGGCTTATGTGGTAGAGATGGAATTAGATGATGGTCAAAACAGAGAGGATACAGGATCTAAAGTGGAGTTTGGAATGGAATAGGATGCCAACGTTATAAACAGTCTGGTTATGTCAAAGTCAACGACAGCATTGGTGCTGTAGTTGGTAACACAAAGGGCTGGATTTTTCTTTCAAAACATCGATGATGAAGGTTTCAGCCCAGAACTCACATGGATACTCTAAGGGAAGATTTTTTTTCTTCCAACTACTATAATGTATATTGACACAAAAACAGACCAAAAGTCATGTTCCCAAAATTATTGCCTACCCCTAAGCAATGAGGACCTACACATTGGATCACTACCCATTGCAGAGGTAACTACAGATGACACTTTTGTTCCTTCGTTGATACAGAACCTTCAACTGCATACCATTTCTCAATACCCTGAATAAACTGGCCAAAAACTAAAAATCTGATTCTTTGACCAAAACAAAATTGAAGCAACTGTCTTTTAACCAATGGGAGAGTGTTTTCTTCAAGAAAACATCCGTTTTGGCTAGTGACATTCTGAGGGAATTAGGATAAGGAGTCAAACGTCTAATTCTCCATCTTTAAAACAACCTCCTGAACTTGTCTTCCACCCACTCACACCATCATTTTTAGATGGCACTAGGATCATGAGTGTCAGGACCGGAACACTGACTGATTCCTCTCTCCTACCTGCCAGCACAGACCAAAATGGGGAAAACACACGAGCAGCATAGATAGGGTGAACAGAAAAAGGTTGACCTGCCTCTTCTGCCCAACCCCTTAGGGAGAGGGAGTCCAAAACCACAGGGCATAGGTTTAAGGAGAGAGGGGAAAGATTTAAAAAGGATCCAAGGGGTATCCTTTTCACGCAGAGGGTGGCGCATGTATGGAATGAGCTGCCTGAGGAGAAGGTGGAGGCTGGTACAATTACAACATTTAAAAAGGCATCTGGACGGATACATGAATAGGAAGTGTTTAGAGGGATATGGGCCAAATGCTGGGAAATGGAGCTAGATTAGCTCAGGACGTCTGGTTGGCGAAGACAAGTTAGATAAAAGGGTCTGTTTCCGTGCTGTATAACTCTATGGTACAGTGGTAATGTCACTGGACGAGTAATCCAGAACACCAGGCTCATGGGGACACCAGCTCAAACCCCACAAAGGCAGCTGGTGAATTTAAGTCCAATCAATTAAAATCTCCAGAACTGAAAGCTATTCTCCGTAATTGCCAATAAACCATGAAACTATCGCTGGCAAAAACCACCTAGTTCGTTATTGTCAAATCTGCCTCTTATGGCTGGTCTAGCCTCCAGGTGACTCGAGAACCAGAACAATGTGCCTGATGGACTCTTAGGGGCAGCGGAGGAGAGGCTACAAACAGAAGCCTTGCCAGCGACATCCGTAACCCAGGAATGAAAATTCATGGCTGATGAACTGTAGCACCTATATCAGAAGGGGTGGTAAGTATTAGAATCATAGAAGTATGCTGTACTGATGAGGCCCTTGGGCCCATCGAGCCTGTACTGCCAAAACAATACATACTCTGACATAGGCTAAACCCACTTTCCCACACTAAGTCCATAGCATTGACTATCGTGACACTCAAGTGCTCACCTAGGGACTTAAAAGTTTGGGGTTACCCACCCACTCCTAGGCACTGTATTCCAGATCCCCCCCCCCGCCATCTGGGTGAAGAGACATTCCTCAAATTCCCTCTGATGTTCCTGCCTTTCCCTTTAAAAGTGTGCCCCTTTTGTTTTAACCTTCAACTAAGGGCAGTAGCTGCTCTCTATTCACCTTGTCCATGCCCCTTTAATCTTATACATTCTGTCAGGTTCCCTCTCAACCTTTCCTTCTCCAAAAGAAAAAATAAATCATGCTTATCCAGTCTCCCTTCGTAGCTGTATTGGTCAATCTCCTCTGCACTCCCTCTAATAGAATCACATCCTTCCTGTAATGCGGTAGCCAAAACTGCACACAGTACTCCAGCTGTGGCCTAACCAAAGTCCTGCACAGTTCCAACATAATGCTGCTCTTATAATCTATGTCTCGACTGATAAAGGCATGTGTCCTCTTAACTGGCTTGTTAATATGTCCAGTCACCTTCAGGGAACTGTCAACAAACACCCCAAGATCCCTTTGTTCCTCAGATTTTAGTGGCATTGAGAATTCCCTTGTCTTGTTATTTTTTTGTACAGTGCATCACCTCACATTTATCAGGATTAAATTCCATCTGACCAATAAGTTTCTTTTTTCTCCTCCTCGCTGTCAAATACCTGGCTAAATCATCCACAAATTTACGTTTCATTCTCCTCCCCCACCCCGACATTCCCATCTGCATCATTTATGAATATCACAAACAATAAGGGGGCCCAGGACTGACCCCTGTGGTATGCCACTGGGCAATGGCCTCCAGTCGCATAAACAGCCTTCTACCTTCGCCCTCTGTCTCCAGCCACTGGACCAATATTGGATCTAACTTGCCATGTTACCCTCAATCCCATGAGCTTTTGAGATAACAAGGTGTAGAGCTGGATGAACACAGCAGGCCAAGCAGCATCAGAGGAGCAGGAAGGCTGACGTTTCGGGCCTAGACCCATCTTCAG
>JAHRHZ010000095.1:1715985-1771576 GCA_024137785.1 Ginglymostoma cirratum | reverse complement strand
TTTTTCTGAAGAAGGGTCTAGGCCCGAAACGTCAGCCTTCCTGCTCCTCTGATGCTGCTTGGCCTGCTGTGTTCATCCAGCTCTACACCTTATCTCAGATTCTCCAGCATCTGCAGTTCCTGCTACCCATGAGCTTTTACTTTCTTTATTAGTTTTCCGTGTGGGACTTAGTCATAGGCCTTGCTGAAATTCACATAAACTACATCAATTGCCCTGTCTCTATACTTGGTCACCTCCTCTAAAAAATTCAAATCAAATTCATTAGGTCTGACCTCCCCCGACATTAATTTTCCCCTTTCACTTGTTCCTCCAACATATAGTTTCTCTGCCATTGAAGTTAGACTCACTGGTCTATAGTTCCTTAATCTATTGCTACCACCTTTCTTGTAAAGTGCAACCACATTAGTTATCCTCCATCCCGCTGGCATCTCCCCTGAAGGTGCAGAAGATTTTAAAAACTTGGGTCAGGGACCCTGTAATTTCCACCCCCTCTCCCCGTTGCAGCCTGAGATGCAACTCACTGAGACCTGGAGATTTGTTCATTTTTAAACCCACTAACACCTCATTGTTTCTTGTATCAGTCAGCTTAAGAACTTCACAGTCCATCTTCTTGAATTCCATTCTGGCACCTTCCTTCTCCTAAGGAAGGATTTGGAGGTGCTGGTGTTGGACTGCGGGTGGACAAATTCAGAAGTCACATGACACCAAGTTACAGTCCAACAGGTTTATTCGAAATCACAAGCTTTTGGATTGTAGGCCCTTCATCCAATCGAACGGAATACGCTCCAAAAGCTTGTGATTTCAAATATGCCTGTTGGACTATAACCTGGTGTCGTGTGACTTCTGAGTTAGGGCAGATGTGAAGTGCTTGTTTGACACTCTACCAATGTCTTCCAGCTTCATGCACAGATTATCCTATGGTCACTAGTGGTCTCAACTGTCTCCCTGATTATTCTCTTCCCCTTGACGAACGTGTATATATTCTCTCGAATCAATTCTCTCGAATCATTACGAAAGAACGAACGACACAGTCACTTATCCATCTCCCACAAGTCGTTGGGACGTCATGGTACGGTCACACAGGATATTGGTGAGGCTTCTTCTGGAGTGTTGTGTGCAGTTCTGATTGCTTTACTGTAGGAAGGATATTATTAATTTGGAGAGGACTCAGACAAGAATTACCAGGATGTTGCCAGGAATGGAGGGTTTGAGTATAAAAAAAAAAAAAACAGCTGGATTGGCTGGGACTTTTTTCCACTACAGTGTCAGAGATTGAGGGGTGACCTTATAGAAGGTTATAAAATCATGAGGGGCATAGATAAGGCAAATAGCTAAGGTCTTTTATCTAGTGTGGTGGGAGTTCAAAACTAGGGAACATATTTTAAGGTGAGAAGAGAAAGATTTAAAAATGACATGAGGAGCATTTTTTTCCCCAAAAACAGTGGCTCATGTGTGGAATGAACTCCCAGAGGAAGTGGTGGATGCAGGTACAGTTACAATGTACCAAAGACATGAATGTGAAATGTTTAGAGGAACTTAGCCCAACACAGGGAGGTGAGATTAGTTTAGTTTGGGAACATGATGGCCGTGGATTCATTGGGCTGAAGGGTCTGTTTCTTTACTGTATGACTATGACCTAATGAATCTTCCACTGAAGCTGGACTCATTTAAAAGTCATGTTTATTTTCGATTCAAGCCTTTAAAGGAAGGTTCTGGCCCTTTAACATTAGCCCAGGTACCCTAAAGTAATGGAGTAAGTTTGGGGTATTGAACCATTGGGCACAGGTCAATCACTGGTGCCAATGATGAACTGGAGTATTATGTAGTATCAAAACATTTCCTCCAGTACAGTTCTCCTCAGAGTGTGCTGGTGCCAATGTGTCGGAAATAAATGTAATCACTGCCTTGTCTGGGCTACTGCTGACAGCAGCTCAGACCCTCACAAAGTGCAGCCAATACCTCAGGCTCTGTCACATTTTCTCTAAAGGCAAAGTACAACAACAGTGGACATCAAATGGGAAAAGGCAAGAGGAAATGGGATGCCCAGAGGAGGAGAACTGCTACCAGAAGTAACCTCTATCAAGCACTGATGGGTTGGAATCGGTTCCAAGTTGCTGACCACTGTTTATTTTTATTCATTCACAGGACATGGACATCAACAGCAAAGCCAGCATTTACTGCCTGTTCCTAACAGTCTTTAATGCAAGCCACCTCCCGAACAAGTGAGCTGCATGCCAGGACAAAGAATTACTTTGCTGTTGTTCTGGAATCACATATAGGTCAGGCTGGGCAAGGAAGTCATTTCCTTCCTTAACACCATTAGTGAATCAGGTGGATTTTTACAAGTATCCGGCCATTCACGGCCATTATTACGGAACATTTTCTTCAGATTTACATAGTTAAATTTAAATTCCCTCAACTGCTGTGATGTGTCAGGAATGGTTCCTGGAACACAGTCATCATGAGCTCTGAAATTACAGCACCATATCCTAACTACACCATCACTGGTTTTCTGAGATGAGTGAGAGTAAGGCTGGGAGCTGAGCTACTCACCTAATTCCACAGTTTGAGGAGTGGATTCTGTAACATCGTGCCAGCATTCTCTCTCCTTGTGGGTCACACCACTCCAAGTCCCTGTTTCCAACGCTGGAGTGATTTCTAAAGCTCTGCACTGACAAACTCCGTGGTGGTAGAAACAGTGAAAGAGTCAGGGCTTGCAGACTCTACAGATCCCTGCCTTGACACCACATCTCTAAAATTAGCGGTTGCGATACTCACCAGAATTGATCATCTCTGAAAAAGCAAGCCCACTTCCTCTTGCAACCCACAATGTACAGACAGTGAAACTGGGAAACCAATTGCTGAGCTCCACTTCTTCCTTCAACCAAACAGCTCAGAAACATCAGCTGCATTTCTGTGACTATTTCTTTTATGACATCAAGAGGGAACTCGTTTGGAGAAGTTAATAACCTGGACGTGAATTTGATGCACAGTGATAACGTAACTTCATATTGAAACTGACAGCTTTTACAACCTCAACCTGTCTCCTTCCTCCATGGAACTCACTTTTGCTTTCCCTGTCCTCAATTCCAATGCAAATTACTCCTATAACTCTGTCAAATCCACTCAATGCAGGAGACGAATGGCCATATGCAGCCCTTTAAGGCCTGGCACTTGAAGCTCAAGCAACTCTGTTCATCATTCCCTCCTATCTTCTATTTGCTAGTTTGCTTAAGATTCCTAATCTGTCAAGAATTGCAACACCATCCTGGACACTGCTGAAAGCAACTGGTGAGAGATTTGGGTGGGTGCCGGTTGGAATCATGGGCAATTAGGAATTACCAGAAATCTCCTGGAATACATTCCACCAGAGTTGTCTTCCTCAGCCAACGCTGTTTGAATTTGAGAGCCAGCAGGGGATATCCTCGGTGCTGTTGTTTCATTGACAAACCCCCAAATCAGAAGACCAAGATTAGCCAGCATCAGAAAGCTGATGGTAAGATTAAGGTTATGTCATCAATCAATGGACAATTTGGATGAAGTTTACAGACTGACTTTATTCAAACTCCCCATGAGTGATCAATCCACAATATCATCTGGCTTCTCTATCTTTCAAGGTCTCCACCCAAAATCATGCTCTTCTATACATCAAAAAAGGTCCTTTTCAAAAGAAAAAAAATTGTTCTTGAATGGTTTGTGAACAGTTTTCCTACAGTCTTCACTGTTTACTTTAAATATATTTTGAAAAGATATAAAAATCCTAAAAATCTTCCTAAAAATCCATCTTATATGACAGTGCATTGGCCCAAGTTTATTACACTAGTCACACAAGTTAGGTTTGAATCACTCAGTTAACATCATCCAAGTCACAATTTCTTGCTGAGGCATCGCATACTCAACCTAGTCAAGCTTAAGTTATCCAGGAAAGAAAAATCAAAAGCCTGCTTTAACTTGTGTTACAAATAATCTGAACTCTGACTCACTACTGCCAGATCTGCCCTAAACAATTGTCCATGTACCGAGCACTACACCCCGTCCAATTCGAGCACAAAACTGATCAAGAGGTAAGTTTTTTTTGTCTTACTGATTTGGAAATAGTGTGACACTAATTGGAAACTCTGCACTAGTATCAAACAGCATGATGCAAACAGGCGAGCCCACAATGCTCCAACTTCAAAAATCACTTTTAGCCACAAACAAGGGCACCCAGGGTATTTGCGTGCCAACACAGAGCAGACAGTGGTCAGCAAGAATAAATAACATCCGTCCAATTCAATTCTGAAATATATCTTGTTACAAACAGCAATTTAACATATCAAGTTACTGAACAAAATAAATAAAACAGATGGAACAAGATAGTGCGCAGGACAGAGAACGCATAGCCCATGCCAGTCCTTGTGACAGGGAGGGGTCTTGATGGTTGGTACCTGGTCAGGTCAAAGCCAGGACCTATTCCTCCAGAACTGGTCTGCAGCTCCCCATGTTCCGCCTACTATTGTGACTGTCACTATAAAGAGCGAACAGAGGCCACAGCCCCTGCCTTCCTGACCACTGGCAAAATCATGGAAGCAGCCAGCAACATGGCCCACGACAAGATGACCCACATCATCCCATCACCTCCAACTCACCATCCATAATGGGGAGTTCCACGAAGCTGCTGGGAGGACTCACCGAATTGTAGGGTGGACTCCTACTCAACATCCAGGCTGTACTCAGAGATAGTAACAACTGCAGATACTGGAGTCAGAGTCAACACCGCGTGGAGCTGGAGGAACACAGCAGGTCAGGCAGCTTCAGGGGAGCAGGAAAGTCAACATTTCGGGTTTACACCAATCCCCACTAACCCTTACCTGCACCCACCTATCACCATCTTACTTACCTTCCCCCCAGCCCCACCCACCCTCTATTTATTTCCCAGCTCCCTTCCCTGTCCCCAGTCCTGATGAAGCGTCCCAACCCGAAACATCGACTTTCTTGGTCATCTGATATTGCCTGACCTGCTGTGTTCCTCCAGCTCCACATTGTATTGACTCTGACTCCAACTGACTTTGCAGTTCTTGCTAGCTCCTTCATCATAACCTTCTTGCTTTTGTATTAAATGCCATGACTAACAAAGACAAGTATCCCATATGACTTCTTAACCACTAAGATAAAACAAAACCTAATAAAACTTCAAATCTGAAGTTCACTGGATTAGAAACAGTAACGCTGCTTTCTCTCGACAGATGCTGCTGGACCTGCTGAGTTTCTGCAGCAGTTTCTGTTTTTGTCTCCTTAACCACTTTTCCTACTTGTCCTGCTGGTTTCAAGGATCAACAGACATGCACACCAAGGCCCCTCAGATCCTCTGTATTTCTGAAAGTCCTACCTCTCAATGTAGACTATCTTGCCTTGTGTGTACTCCCAAAATGCATTACCTCACATTTCAGAATTAAATTCCATTTGCCACTGTTCAGCTCATCTGACCAGCCTGTCCATATTATTCTATAGTCTGAAGTGATCCTCCTTATTGCTTACCATACCAAACACAATTACAGTTTCACCCACAGGCAGTTGTACAATCATTGTTTTGACAATACTGTATGTTGCAGGATTCAACAAACAGCATAGGCATTTTTTCTTTCAATCATCCAAGATCACAAACAATCCTTCACACTGGGTTGGAAGGACCATTGTTCTGAACTTTTTAATTTCTCTATTTTCCAACTTATTCCTACAATCTGCAATGATTGACCTTCTAATTCTTTATTTTTCTTTTTTAATCCCCTCCTAAGAACTTGTACTGAGGAATCTGGACCTAGGTCCCTTGTACCTAAGATGGTGCCAAAGTGGAGAGTTGTAAAGTTTTCACTGTACTCATTTGAGGACGTGGCAGTAAAGCTAAGTCAATTCAATTCAAAGTGAATCAGCGACTTACACACACTGCTTTCAGTTCAGTGCGCTGTATTTGATGCTCATGATGTGGTCTCCTCTACGTTGCGGAGAACAAATGCAGTCTGGGCGATCACTTTGTGAAACACTTCCATTCAGTGAGCAAGCATGATTCCGAGCTTTAACTTCCCACTTGGATTCTCCTCCTCTCTGCTCCCACACTGACTTCCCTATCCTTGCCTGCTATAGCTTTCCAATCAAGCCCAACATAACCGGGGAACACAGCCTCTCTGGACTCAGCACTCCACAGCCTTCTGGGCTCAATATTGAGTTCAACAATTTTAAAACATGAACTGAACTGTCCCTCCATTTCATTTCTTTTCATGTTTATTTTTCATTAGTTCAGCTTTCATTTGCTTCTTCTTTTTTCGAAAATCACTGTCCAGCCATTCAAACCTCATCTGGACATATTTTATTTCTTGACATGTTCCATCACCACTCTCTTTAGCTTCTATACGTCAAATGTCATTCAATTTTCAGCTGCTCACCAGCCTATCCTTTAGTTCTTTTGTTCCACCATCCACTCCTACACCCCACACCCAGCCCCTTCCACTTACTCAAAACCTAAAATAAAATAAAATAAAATAAAGGGCCTCAGCACCCTCTTCCCTGTCCTTTATCTACTCACACACCCAGGCCTTGTCTTCACGTGAGCTACTTCCAACCCATTTTCACCCTTTCTCCTTCGCTGGCTTACCATTATCCGTTCTTTTGTTTGGCTAACTGCCTTTCTTTTCCTCTGAGCTCAATCTCTACCTTTACCCCACCGCCTGCCTTCACCATATAGACCATCTTTTCCTAGCTGCTACTAGTTCTGATGAAGGGTCACCGAGCCAGAAATGTTTGCTTTTTGTCCATAAATGTTGCTAGACTTGCTCAGTTTCTCATGCAATATCTGTTTTTGTTTCTATTCCATTTCTAACAAAAAAAAGTTGGAAACCTTAATGTTACCTTTTCACAGATGCTGTCAAAAGTATTGAATGTTCCTTATTTTTGTCTTTTTTTAAAAGAATAGCATGGGGAAGCTTAATAATAGTGGATGACTGGTACTTATTTCAATATAAATAATACATGGAGGTACACAAATATCCATTGTGCATTGTTTACGGTATTGTTAAAACAATTATTGTACAATTGCCTGGAAATAAAACCGTAATTACATTTGTGACACTTAATTCAAACTACTTCCACAACAGCGATACTCCACTCCAATGTTGCGATGTTCAAAAATTATTTTCAAAAACACCTCAAAAAAAAAGGCAAATCAAGAATTCTTTTAAAATATTCCACCCACCCCCCAACTATTTTTCCCCACACGTAGAAAATTTAACAGGAATTACCATTAGTGTTCTGAGGGTCCCCCTTTTTAAATGTTTAACAGAATGGCTCTACAGTGGCTAGGCCTGCATTTGTTACCTATCCCTAATTGCCCTTGAGGTGGTGTTAACGAGCCAACTTTCCAGTCCATGGTTTTTAAATGAGCAGAGGATAAGGTCCAAGGTTTTTGATGTGTCCAAGGATACAGACTGGCTATACAGGCGCGCACACACACACACAGAGGGAGCCTGGATTCTTACCTGAAGCAGGCATTGTGCCAGTCTGTATTTAGGGCCTGGAGGTACTGACCATCATAGATAGAGCGACCACATCCTGCACAGCATGGAAAACATCCTCCTGCAAACCAAAACAAAATGTTAGCACACATTTCAGCAACTGCACACAGCCCGATATCGAGCACATCTTTGCTGCATCCAGACAGGCCGGTGACACACAGAATAACTCAATACAACGCAGGGCCCATACCAACTGCAGGCACAGAGATACACAAAGCACAATACAAGCGAATACAGCCCAGCAAGGCCTGCGTCCTGCAGCCAGCCAATATAGCAGAGCCCACTAAAACATACAGCCAGAGAGAAAAAAAATACAAACAGCATGAACTTGGCTAAATATAGTAAAATGCAGTTTCCAACCAATTCGAATGATACATGCAATTGAATCGAGCTCGGGACAATGAAGTCCTTAATTAAAACCAGGCAGAAGTGCTGCAGTGTCTGGTACAACCCACCCTCCTCCTCTCCCATCCGATCGTCCCTCCAGGTACAGCAGAGCAGCATCAACCACATCCAGACCCGACAGCCTGCCTCCCGTGAAGCCGAGTGTGTGGAACCAGCTCCAAATGAACATCCAACCACTACTGCTCTCTGTACTCCCTCCCTCCCTCAGACTCAGACAGACACTGAGTGAAACAGACGCAGGTTGGCCAACTGGCAGCTGATCCTGAGACCTGATGAAAGGATCGCTGCAAACTACACAGCAATGCAACTGCTGCAACACAGCCGCCTCTCTCCCTCATACTCTCTCTCCCTCTGCCTCACTCACACACGCACACCCAGATACAGATCAGAACGTTGCAACCCTATGCATCATTGTGCACCATACAACCCCCTAATGATCAGCTTTCACATTAGAATTGCATCCTGTGGGCTTTCTTTTTTATTTCAAAGTATCAAAACTCACAGAGAGTCTTTTTGGTTCATCATCTGGCACTATGACAGTGTATAATTGGCACAGGAATTACCTTTAATCAGTCACTTCAGTGAGGAACCACAAATATTTCTCTCAATCTGTTGAAAGGTATCTGTCATGTGAATGGTATTTGAGCTCCATGTCTGATTGGCTTATGGAATGAATGAGAAACTTTGATGCAGCCAGTCGCCCCTGAATTTGTTCAGTTGCTGCTGTTTTGGGGGATGATGTTAACGTTGGCATGACACATAACAGGTCAGACTTGAGAGGCATGGACATTGTATTTGCAAGACCTCGTGCACATCACCAAATTAAAGGCTGACACTGTGTTTAATTGGTTGTTGCAGGACCTCCTTATCATCCAGTTATTAGAATTTATTAAATAAATTATCATTCTCAATACAAGACTTCACCCCCATCTGTTTAATGTGTTCTCTGAAGTATTTAACCATGGTTTGGCAGTTACCCATAACTGCTTCATTGTTACATGTGCAGGAAGATGGGATTAGAAAGGGCAGCTAGGTGTCTTTGGGTCAGCATGGGCAAGATGGGCCAAATGGCTGTCTTCTCTACTGTATCATTTCTATGGTTTTAAGTCATTTCTGTCCTTGCACAGTCTAAACCTTTTTGGTCATCTGCATTTTTGGTATGTTTTATTTTGTAATAAACCCATTACTCTTTGTTAACCAAAGAAACCTGGCAAATTGTTTCTGAAGTTAATCCAAATGGAGTCTACATGGCCTCCATGATGAACTATACTGCTATTGATATTTATCATGCCCAGTGGATGAGTGTAATTACCGAGGAATAGGTACATCTCTCCAACCTCAGTTGGAACAAATATTTGGGAACCTACTTCCAGCATTGAATCTATTGCGTTTAAAAAAAAAGTGTCATTGGAGTTGCGGTCAATAAATTATGTAAAAGTACTAGCATGAGTTTCCTATAAATACTAGTGTAAAATTCTGCTAACATAGGAGGTATAGTTAGTAGGTTTGCAGATGAGGCTAAAATTGGGGTGTAGTGAACAGTGATGAAGGTTACCTCAGAGTACAGCAGGACCTTGATCAGATTGGCCAATGGGCCAAGGAGTAGCAGATGGAGTTTAATTTAGATAAATGTGAGGTGCTACATTTTGGAAAGGTAAATCAGGGCAGGACTTATACACTTAAAGGTATGGTCCTGGGAAGTGTTGCTGATAAAAGAGACCTTGGACAGCAGGTTCATAGTTCCCTGAAAGTGGAATTGCAGGTAGACAGGATAGTGAAGAAAGCATTTGGTTTGCTTGCCTCTATTGGCCAGTGCATTGAGTGTAGGAGTTGGGAGGTCATGTTGCAGCTGTACAAGACATTGGAACTTTTGGATTACTGTGTGCAATTCTGGACACCCTGCTATAGAAAGGATGTTGTGAAACTAGAAAGGGTTCAGAAAAGATTTGCAAGTATGTTGCTGGGGTTGGAGTATTTGAGGTATAGGGAGAGGCTGAATAGGCTGGGGCTATTTTCCCTGGAGTGTCGGAGGCTGAGGGGTGACCTTAGAGGTTTATAAAATCATGAGCAGTGTGGATGGGGTGAATAGACAAGGTCTTTTCCCCCAAGGTGGAGGAGTCCAAAACTAGAAGGCATAGGTCTAAGGTGAGAAGTGAAAGGTATAAGAGGGACCTAAGGGGGAATATTTTCACACAGAGGATGGTGTGTGTGTATGCATTGAGCTGCCAGAAGAAGTGGTGGAGGCTGGTACAATTATAACATTTTAAAAGGCATCTGGATGGGTATTATGAATAGGAAGGATTTAGAGGGATATGGGCCAAATGCTGGCAAATGTGATTAGATTTATATAAGATATCTGGTTGGCATGGACAAGTTGGACTGAAGGATCTGTTACCGTGCCTGTATATCTCTATGACTCTGCAATGTCCTGTTTTGGAGAGAGAGTGTTTTTACAGCAGATTGGGATATTTCTTAATAGTTAAAGGCAATTTCCACTAGATGTGAAAATTGTGCCCTGACAGTTGAGTTCAGATCAAAAGCCAAGAGACAATAAATGCTAAAACTAATGGCCATTTTTTTCTGGCTGTTGAATTGGAAAAGTCCAAGAGATGTGCAGAACAAGAAGTAGACAAGGTAGCAGGAGCAAAGAATTAGTAAGAACAAAAGGGGCTAGAGCTAGGATTTCAATGGGTCACTTAGGAAACACAGGAGAGGGAAAGAGAAAGAACATCTCAGAGGGTTAAAAAGAGGGAGCAGGTAGAGAGAGGGAGAAAAGACATTTCAATTTCAAAAAGTATGAATAACGAAGGAAAGATTCTGAGGAATTTTTGAGATGGTAGCAGAATAGCAGCGCAACACGAGGGTTTCTTAGCCCAGGAGCAGAGAACTCATCTACTCCAGCCGTGTTACTTTCTTTTTGTACAAAAAAGAGTTTCCATTTATAATGGTACCTTACTTTCTTTTAGCAACTTCAGCAGAAGGAGTCTTCTGGCCCAGGACCAGCAACGAGGTGGCTTCCAACAGCCCAGAATGGCAGTATAGGCCAAGAGCTGGACAGGGTGGTCTCCCAGTGTGGCAGTCTTGTCCAGGAGGGTTGGTTGTGGTCTCGTGTGGTGTTCTTGCCCCAGCATGGGGTCTGCTTCAGTGGTTTTCAGGTCTTCCAACAGCCCAGCTTGGAGGTCTCCTCTCAGCGTGGTGTGGTGAATTCAGCCCAGTTTTCCAGCGTAACCAGGAGTTGTTAATTCAACTGTGCCAAACTTTTACATTTTAAAAATTATTTATGACTTCTGTCACTAACTTAGGCACTGTGGTTTGGTGACTTATCAAACTTTTCACATTTTTTTGTAAAAATACACTTGACAATAAATTGCTATTATATTCTATGAACTCAGCAAAGATGCTAATCCAGACTTGTTTAAAATTGCCCCCACAATCCCAAAACTTGAAGAAAGGGATGTTGAGGTTTTTCTTAAATTACATAACAAATAATTAGCAGAAAGCCAGACTCTGCTCATGCAGAGCAAGACGAAGCTCACAAAATTTATGCCATGTTTTGACTAGTTTACAGGATAGCCAAAAAGACTACTCTCACTGCTTATGAGTTGCCCCTGAGGTTTGAAGCAGCCGGATTAGAGGTACAAACCACTTGAGAAAGTAAAACAACATTACTTTCACTGGTTGGAGATAGCAAGAACTGCAGATGCTGGAGTGAGTCAATACAGTGTGGAGTTGGAGGAACACAGCAGCTCAAAGAGCAGCATTGAAATAGATGTTGGTGCTAAGACGGTTACCAGTGATGGAGACAGAGAGATCCAGGAAGGGGAAGGAGGTGTCGGTGATGGTTCAAGTGAATTTGAGGTTGTGGTGAAAGGTGTTAGTAAAGTTGGCGAACTGTTCAAGCTCCTCTACATCAGTGACACCAAGCGCAGACTCAGTGAACGATTCGTGGAACATCTGCGCTCCATACGCTATAATCATCAACACCTTCTGGTTGCTAACCATTTTAACTCCCCCTCCCACTCCCTGGGCTACATGTTCATCTTGGGCCTCCTCCAGTGTCACAATAACACCTCATATTCCACGTCGGGAGCTTACAGCCTGATGGCCTTTACATAGAATTCACCAGTTTTAAAATCTCCCCACCCCTGGCCTTATCCCATGTGCAACCCTCCCTCTCATCCCCACCTCCTTGACCTGACACAACCTATCAATTTCTTTCCCGCCTATCCGCCCCACCCTTCCCACTGACCAATCCCTACTACCCCCCCTACCTGCATCCACCTATCACCATCCCACCTACCTTCCCCCAGCCCCACCCGCCTCCATCTATTTATTTCCCAGCTCCCATTCCCCTCCCCAGTACTGAGGAAGGGTGTAAACCTGGAACATCAACGTTCTTGTGCCTCTGATAAATTCCACATTGGATGGTGTCACTTAAAGTTGACAGCATACATAAGAAACTCAGGTAAATAACTGTTTTTGAAGTTATTATTCAAAATTATTACTAATTGTGAAGATGTTACAATTACTCTTTATAGTTACAAAATGATTTGGTAAACAGAGTTGTCACCATAGGAATTAGAGTCATAAAGCTGTACAACATGGAATCAGGCCCTTCGGCCCAACTCGTCCATGTCAACCAGTTTTCCTAAGCTAAACCACTTCCATTTGGCCCAAACACAATTTCCCAAGCACAGCCTTGCTGACTGGCCCTAATTAGTTCTCATCTTTCCAAATGTAGATTCTTTCTCTCTCCAACAACTTATGGACAATTAATACACTTGTGGAATCTCTTTGGATTCTCTTTAACCTTATCTGCCAAAGCTACCTCATGTTCCCTTTTTGCCCACCCAATTTTCCTTGAGTGTAGTGCTGCACTACCTATACTCATCAAGGGATTCAATTGATCCCAGCTGTCTACACCTTATATATGCCTCCTTCTTTTCCTTGTTCAGAGCCATAATTTCTCTAGTTATCTAGGGCTCCCTACTCCTGCCAGCCTTGCCCTCCTCTCTAACAGGAACATGCTGATGCAAAACTCTTGTTATCTTGCTTTTCAAAGCCTCCCACTTGCCAGACATCCCTGTAGCTTCAAACAATCTCCCCCAACCTACTTTTGAAAAGGTCTTGTCTAATACCATCAAAATTGGCCTTGCTGTAATTTAGAACTTTAACCAGTGGACCATACCTATACTTTTCCATAATTATTTTAAAACAAATAGAATTATGGTCACTGATCCTAAAGTGCTCCCCCACTGGCATCTCAGTCACTTGCCTCTGCCTTATTTCCCAAGAGGAGGTCAAATTTCCCTTTCTCTAGTAGGGCCATATGCATATTGATTGAGAAACATTTCTCGAATATACTTAATGAATTCATGTCCGTCAAAGCCCTTCAATAGACTGTGACTGCTATGTTTAGAAAGTTAAATCCCCTACTATTACAACCCTATTATTCTTACAACTATCTGCCATTGCCCTACATATTTGCTCCTCAATTTCCTGCTGACAATTGGGGGTCCTGCACTACAATCCCATCAAGCTGATCACCCCCTTCTTATTTCTCAGTTCCCTTCATACGGCTTCACTGGACAATCCCCCAGGAATATCCTGTCGAAGTACTGCTGTAATGTTTTCCCTAATCCAAAAACACTCAGTCCCCCTCCACTCTTGCCTCCCCTTCTATGCTTCCTATGATGTGGAGGTTCTGGTGTTGGACTGGGGAGGACAAGGTTAAAAAGGAGTGAGAAGGAGTGAGGCTTTGAAAGCTTGCGTCTTCAAATAAACCTGTTGGACTATAAACTGGTGATGTGTGATTTCTTTGACCTTATCCATCCTTAGAGATCTGTACCCCGGAACTTTGAGCTGCCAGTCCTGTCCCTCCCTCAGTCATGTTTCTGCAATAGCTATGATATCCCAGTCCCATGTTCCCATCCATGCCCTGAGTTCATTACCTGTCCGGCCTCTTGCATCGAAATAAATTCAATTTAATTCATCATGTCTTCCCTCGTTCCCTACCGTGCTCTCGTGTGCCTTGTCAATTTAACTTGCTCTCCTTAATTTCTGGACCAGCCTCAAACTTCTCTCTTGTCTCACCACTGTTTAGGCACCCAACCTCCTGCCAGTTTTAAATCCTCCTGAGTAGCTCTAGCAAATCTCCCTGCTAGGATATTGGTCCCCCTTCAGTGTAGGTACAACACATCGGGCTCGTACAGGCCACTTCTGCCCCAGAAGAGATCCCAATAATTCAAAAATCTGAATCCCTGCCCCCAGCACCAGCTCCTCAGTCATGCATTCATCTGCCCTATTCTCACTAGCACATGGCATTGGAAGTAACCCAGAGATTACTACCCTTGAGATCCTGCTTTTAACCTCCTGCCTGACTCCCTATATTCATTGCAGCACCTCATCCCTTTGTCTATCTTTGTCGTCAGTACCAAAGTGTAGAACTGGCCACTCGTGCTCCCCTTTGAGAATTTTACTGCAACTGCTACAATACATCCTTGATCCTGGAACCAGGGAGGAAACGCACCATCCTGGAATCTCGCTTGTGCCTGTCTGTGTTCCTGACTAGACAGTCCCCTATTACAATTGCTCCCTTGGACTCTCCCATACCCTGCTTTACAGCAGAGCCAGTTGTAGTTACAAAGTCCTGGCTGCTGCTGCTATTTCCACCTGTGAGGCTATTCCCCAATAGTATCCAAAATGGTATAATTTTTTTGAGGGGGATATCTGCAAGAGACTCCTGCACTACCTCTCTTGGTGATCACCCATCTACCTGACTGTACCTGCAGTGTGACTTCCTCCCTGAAGCTACTATCTATCACACTCTCTGCCTCCTGTATGCTCAGTGTGTCTAACTGCCAATCCAACTGATCCATGCAGTCTGAGAAGAACTGCAACTGGACAAACTTCCATAGTTACCTGCGAAACTGAACTGCTCCCTGACCTTCCACATCTGACAGAAGGAGCGTACCCCTTCACTGACTGCCAGCTTTTCCCCTTTAACAACTAGAGGATATGGGGCAAAAAAGGGTCTTACGCTTAGCTTGTTGCTGCTTGCCCTCCAGAACAAAGCCTCATAGACCCAGGCCCTCTCTTCGATCTAAGCTGTAGCTTGACCACAAAGCAACACCTTGCAAAAGTGGCCGGAACAAGACACAGCAATGCCCCCCCACTCTCCCACTTCCTACACTTCAGTTAGCTCATTCCCAGCATTTGCAGACTCTTGCCAGTCTCGTAACTGTTCCCAGTTCATGAATTGAAGTGATAGATTTTATATTTGGCCAGTGTAGGTGGTACCATGGTAGTGACTGGGTTGCAGCAGTTTATTGATCGTGCTAATCTTGCCAAACTCCTCAGAATTACTGTGGCTAACGATGAGAATCTTATTGCTGATAATGAACAATTAGAGGAGAAAATGATCAATGTGCAGAATTAACTTTCCAACAAGGAGGACAAATTTGAAAAAAATGGTCTAATGAAGAAATGTGAACTGGTGGGAACACTTCAGCATTAGTCACAGGCAGTAAAACAATTGAATAGGGACTTTGTGTCTCATTCTCCAAATTGTAGAAACAAATTCAATTGATAGATCTTCAGTTTAAACTTAAGCTTCAAGTCTCTATAAAACATGTGTTTTGAACTGGAAGCGGAATTCATGGCAACCTAGAACAGTTGGTTGAGTGCAGAACTAAAAACCATGGCTAATGAACTAATGGAGCTTCAACATGAGAAGAGAAATAAAAGTTTTGCATTAATATGCAATGTGGAGGACAAGAAAGATGAGATGTGCAGTGTGGAAGGCAAGATTTAGAGTGTAACAGCAGCTAAAAGAGAGCTAGAAACTAATTGTATTTAATCCCATTAGAAAGAGGAGCAGAACTTCTTCTAGGTGGACATGACTAGAAGAGATGTGGCAGTGAGTTAAATAGTAAATGAGTTCTGAGGAATGGTCACCAGACCCAAAACATTAACTCTGTTTTCTCTTCACAGGTGCTGCCAGATCTGCTGAGCTTTTCCAGCAACTTCTACTTTTGTTAAAAAGGGCTAAACCTCCCCAGTGTCTTGATTCATACGAACAATCAAATGACAAGTCTGTGTTTGGACAAACGGATTAAGGAAGATAATTTTGAAATTTGTTATATTCAGAAATACGTGCTTTCCAACATAAACTAAATGACCAATTGAAAGAACATTTCTATCAATAAAGGAGATAAGTAGGATTGAAAGGATAGAGTTCATGAGTTTGTGGATGGTTAGGTCCAATGGTATTAAAACCAGGTTCTAACCAAGGTCACAGTTTCAGTCTGTGTTGGCCCATGTCATTGGTTTTCACAACAACCCTTCATTCTTAAAGGTTCTTGTGGCACAGCGATAATGTCCCAATGTCTGAACTAGGAGAAAACTAAAAGCGCTGTGGATATGGTAAATCAGGAACAAAAACAGAAGTTGCTGGAAAAGCTCAGCAGGTCTGGCAGCACCAGTGGAGCGAAATCAGATAACATTTTGGATCGAGTCACCCTTCTGCCAGACCTGCTGAGCTTTTCCAGCAATTTCTGTTTTTGTTTCTGAGCTAGGAGGCCTTGGTTCAAGTCCCACCTACTGCAAAAGTGTGTCTTGCCATCTTGTTGATTTGACAATGCCTATAGCTCATGAGTAATGTGGAAGACTAAATCTGTTGGAGCATTAAATGAAGTACCAGAATGAGAGAACCTTGTCTTTGCTCGGAAGATGGAAGATAAATTTGGATAATTTTTATTGCTGTTCTAGTGTTAAAGCTTCAGTGGGGCATTAGCCAAGGTTTTTAATCTTCACTCAACTAACTGTTCCAGTTCATCAGAATAGGGGTCAGAAGAAGGTGGAAGTTCTCAAAATGATCAGAGATTAAAGCCAATAGGAATACAAAAAACTTCCAATTCAACATTTCAAGAATATTATTGAGATGCTTTTTTTAAAACAACCAGATAGGATTTTGATTGGAAGAGATGAATTGTTAACACATAAAGAAGCAATTTGACCTTGAAGATGAGAAGTTACTGCAGTTGAATTTGGAAAAAGAACTGAAAGTAGCCGTTGCGCTTATAGCTGGTAAAAGGAGTGATATTGGGCTGCGAACTTCACTGGAATATTCTGTGCAGAGTTAAATCGAGAAGAGTGTAAGAGAAAATGTTAATAGTCAATTGTTATTGCAATGAAGTTTAAACCCTGCTAATCCTATTTGTCACATGTACGTACTTTTGTTTGAGTTGAAATTTAATAGTTTTGGAAATATGACATGTAAGTACGTAAATGAAAGGGTTATCTATAGTCAGTAATAAATTATTTGTTTGAGGTTTATGATAAAAACTTATATTTGCTTTGAAAATACAAGGAAACTTTCAGCATGGTGTAGCTTCCTTTCTTCTAAGCAGAGGGCTGAGGTGCAGAGCATTCCTTTTATGCAGTGTCAGTTTGATCCAAGAACCAGCATTTGATGAATATTGTGATATTCAGAAGCTGACAATCCCAAGGGATTGTTACATGTGAATTCCACTGCTTATTGCTACATTAAACTGTTCCAAAGTATTAGTTACATTCAACACTGCCTTTGGAATGTGATCAAAATCTGGTTGTTAGGTTTCCAATATTTGACTCAGCACAGTCACTGAGGAGCACTTCTGGGGTCACAGTTAGCTGGTGAAGAAAACAGATAATGACAGAAGCAAGCTCCAAGCAGAAAAGAGCTGTTTGAGGGATTAGATTAACAGCTAACTGTTGGAGTTGTAGGTCCTCAGAAGAAGCTGTGTGCCACCAACAGCACAACATGAGTGGGTTGAAAGCCCACGAGCTGTAGCTGTTTTGTGCAACTAAGCCAGTTTCGAGCACAAACAAACACTTAGGCAGTATTGGTTTGGTGAACTTTTTGTTTGTGAATAAATAGCAAACATGCTTGCTAATAATTGATGGAGTGCAATTTCAAAGAATCATGCCAGGAAAGGACGGTTAAGCCCCAGAACATGAGCAGTCATTGAGGCAGTACAAGATAGAGGGATCTTTGGGGAGATTTCAAGGCCAGGGCATCAATTGTGAAGAACTGGAACAAAAACCAAGTTGCTGGAAAAGCTCAGCAGGTCTAGCAGCATCTGTGAAGGAGAAAACAGTTAATGTTTTGGGTCCAGTGACCCTTCCTCAGAACTCAGTTGCTGGAAAAGCTCAGACCTGCTGAGCTTTTCCAGCAACTTTGTTTTTGTTCCAGATTTACAGCATCCGCAGTTCTCTTGGTTTTTATTTTGTGAAGAACTGGAATCCTTTGTGAAATTTTAAAGAGATTTGATGACCCACAATCGCACCAATTGAGGGAGCACAGTCTGTGGGTAGGTTGCTGAGCAATCCGTGGGATCTTGATTGCATTTGCTATTTAATGGGTTATATCGCATGCGTCACCATAGTTTGACTCTTACCCATATTGCCTCATGTTACATTTGGGATGTTAGGAAATAAATTGTATCTTTCTTTGTGCAGACTAAACCTTTTTTGTCAATAATCTCTGCATGTTGGTTTGTTTTATTTTGCAATAAATCAACTATTCTTTGTTGACAAAAGAGACATGATTGTTTTTAGTACTAAACCAGGCACAGTCTGAGACCTATGCATTGGCCATATCATCTCTCTAGCGAAATCATAAATTTATTATGAGCAGTGGAGGAGTGTGACTGGAGCTTCCAACCTCAGTCATTACATCTTCTATTAGAATCCCTACAGTATGGAAACCGGCCATTTGGCCCAACAAGTCCACACCGACCCTTTGCAGAGCACCGCATGTAGACCCATTCTCCTACACCATATTGCCCATGACTAACACATCTAATCTACACATCCCTGGACACTACGGAGCAATTTTTAGCATAGCCAATCCATCTAAACTGCACACCTTTGGACTGTGGGAGGAAACCGGAGCACCCAGAGGAAACCCATGCAGATACAGGGACCATGTACAAACTCTGTACAGAGTCACCTGAGGGTGGAATTGAACCCGGGTCCCTGGTACTGAGGCCTTTAGTAATGCCTTCAAACATGTGACCATTATCAGCCAGAATAGCATGGGTAAAGATGTATGGGAACATCACCAACCAAAAGATCCTCTGCAAGCCATTTGGACTCAGAAAAATAAAGATATAGTATCATTCCAGTGCAGAAGGTTATACCACCCATTGTGTTCCTGCTGATAAACAACTCAAATCACTGCTACTCCCCTAGTCCCGCCACAACTTTGAGCATTTCTCCCTTTCAGGTATTTTTAAAAGATTTTAACAATGCAGACAAATTTACAGCAACGCAGGAGGCCACTCCGCCCATTGTGCCTGTGTGATTGAAAAATCAGCCACCCAGTCTAATCACATTCTCTGGCACTTGGTCTGTATCTAATAGAGTAATAATAGGGAACTTTCAGAATTAAATGAATTAAAGGTTTTGGCCTCAACTTTTTACAGACCCCTACCATCTTTTGGTGAAACAGATTTTCCTTGTATCCCCCTCTAATCCTTCTCCCAATCATTTTAAATCAGTGCCCAATCAATTTAAACTATATCCTCTAGTTACTGACATCTCTGCTAAATGAATTGGGCCCTTCCATCCACCCTATCCAGGTCCCTTACAACCTGTAGATCCCATCAAATCTTCTCAGCCTCCTCTGTTTGAAGGAGATCAACCCCCAGACTATCCAATCTTTCTTCATAATGGAATGCAATATCACAGGAATTTTAGTCCATGTTTGGCCTAGAAATGTCAGGTGGGCAAAAGTAGACAGGATAAGGATTCATACAATATTTTTGGGATTATTCCTTAGAACATCATTTTCTGGAGCCAACTGGAGAGCAGGCTGTACAACATTTGGAATTGTACAACAAAACAAGGATTGTAGGATCACAGTGAATTTTTAAAAATTCATTTGTGGTATGTGGGCATTGCTGGCTGGCCAGCGCTTGTTGCCTGTTCCGAGTTGCTCTTGAGAAGGTGGTGGTGATCTGCCTTGAACCACTGCATTCACCTACTGTGGGTTGACCTGCAATGCCCTTAGAGAGGGAATTCCAGGATTTTGACCCAGCAACAGTGAAGGATCAGTGATATATTTCCAAGTCAGAATGGTGAGTGACTTGGAGGGGAAGTTGAAAGTAGTAGTGTTCCCATGTATCTGCTGCCCTTTTCCTTCTAGATGGAAATGGTCATAGGTTTGGAAGGTGCTATCTGAGGATCCTTGGTGAATTTCTGCAGTGTATCTTGTAAATAGGATGCACTGCTACAATGGAGCATCGGTGGTGGAGGGAGTGAATGCTTGTGGATGTAATGTCAACCAAGTGGGCTGCATTGTCCTGGATGGTGTCAAGCTTCTTGTGTTGTTGGAACTACACCCATCCAGGCAAATGGGGCATATTCCATCACATTCCTGACCTATGCCTTACAAGTGATGGACAGGCTTTGGGGAGTCAGGAGGCGGGTTACCTGCCACAGAATTCCTAGTGTCTGACCTGTTCTTGCAGCCACTGTTTTTACATGGTGAGTCCAGTTGAGGGGTGACTGAGCAAGTATTGCTGAGCAGGTGCTGCTTAATAGTACTTTGATGCCTCTTCCATCACTTTACTGATGATCAAGAGTAGACTGATGGTTGGGTTGGATTTGTCCTGCTTTTTATATACAGGACATTCCTGGGCAATTTTCCATGTTGTCAGGTAAATGCCAGTGTTGTAACTGTACTGGAAGAACTTGGATAGGGGAGTGGCAAGTTCTGGAGCACAGGTCTTCAATACGATTGCTGGAATATCATCAGGGCCCATAGCCTTTGCAGTTTCTCAATGGAGAACTGTGACCAGTGGTGTTCCACAAGGATCTGTGTTGGGATGACTGTTTGTTTGTGATATACATAAATGATCTGGAGGAAGGTATAGATCATCTGATTAGCAAGTTTTCAGATGACACTAAGATTGGTGGAGTAGCAGATAGTGAAGGGGACTGTCAGAAAATGCAGCAGAATATAGATAGATTGGAGAGTTGGGTGGAGAAATGGCAGATGGAATTCAATCCAGGCAAATGCGAGGTGATGCATTTTGGAGGATCCAATTCAAGAGCATAGAGTAAATGGAAAAGCCCTGTGGAAAATTGATGCACAGAGATCTGGGTGTTCACGTCCATTGCACCCTGAAGGTGGCAACGCAGGTAGATAAAGTGGTCAAGAAGGCGTATGGCGCGCTTTCATTCATCGGATGGGCTATTGAGTACAAGAGTTGGCAGGTCATGTTACAGTTGCATAGGACTTCGGTTCGACCACGTTTGGAATACTGCGTACAGTTCTGGTCGCCACATTACCAAAAGGATGTGGATGTTTTGGAGAGAATGCAGAGGAGGTTCACCAGGATGTTGCCTGGTATGGAGGGCGCTAGCTATGAAGAGAAGTTGAGTAGATTAGGATTTCTTACATTAGAAAGATGAAGGTTGAGGGGGGAACCTGATTGAGGTTTACAAAATCATGAGATGTACAGACAGGGTGGATAGCAAGAAGCTTTTTCCCAGAATGAGGGACTCAATTACTAGGGGTCACGATTTCAAGGTGAGAGGGGGAAAGTTCTTTACGCAGAGGGTGGTGGGCGCCTGGAACGCGTTGCTAGTGGAGGTAGTAGAGGCGGGCACGATAGCATCATTTAAGATGTATCTAGACAGATACATGAATGCGCAGGGAGCAGAGGGATACAGATCCTTTGAAAATAGGCGACAGGTTTAGATAGAGGATCTGGATCAGCGCAGGCTTGGAGGGCCGAAGGGCCTGTTCCTGTGCTGTAATGTTCTTTGTTCTTTGTTCTATCCAGTGAATGAACAAAATGTTGTTAAATTTTACATTCAGTTTGAGGGAGAGAGGAGTGGGTCTGAGTATTTTTAATCTATTAAATAAGGTTAATAATGATATGGTGAAAGCTAAGCTGACTAAAGTCAATTGGTCAATAGAACACATCAATAGTGGCAGTTACTTAATGAAATATTTTGGAAAATGCAGAATATATGCATTTCAATCTGGCAAAAAAATTGCAAGGGACAGACCCACTACCTATGGTTAACCTGAAAGATCAAATAAAGTTTCCAAGTTAAAGAGAAGGCATATAATTGTGCAAGAACAGATGGTAGATCAGAAGAATGGAAAGAATATGAAAAGCAGCAAAGAATGATTTTAAAAAAATGAAGAAACAACTGAGTATGAGAGAAAGTTAATCAGAAATATAAAAATGGATGAGAGTTTCTATAAATATTTAATGATAAGTCTACAAAGTGAGCATTGGTCCAACAAATAGAGACTAGTGAATTAATATTGGAAAATAAACAAATGACAGATGTATTAAACACCATTTTTGTACCAGTGTTCACTGTGGAGGATATACGAAAGATTCCAGGAGCATCTATAAATTAAGATATGGAATGGAGGAACTCGGGAATATGATGATTACAAGAGAAGTAGAACTATATAAATAGTTGGAACTGTGGGCTGATTACCTGGACCCTGATGGACTTCATTTAGGCCATTAAAATAAATGGCAAGTGAGATCCTGGATGCTTGATTTTAATTTTCTTACTTGGAGGAGAGCAAATGTAACTCCTTTTATTTTGAAAGGGAGACAGATGGCAAGAAACTATAATCAGATGTTTTAACACACATCGGGCAAATGTTCGAACAATTTATTAAAAGAAGTAGGATGCTTAAATAAATTCAAGGTAATGATTTTGTTAAACAGAAATCCTATCTATTGAACTTCTTTGAGGAAGTAATGTGCTGTCAATAAAGGGATTTTAGTGGATGTGTTGCACTTTCCAGAAAGCATTTGATAAAGTGTCACATCAAAGATAAATATGGATAATAAAAACTTATAGCATAGCATGTCACATATTGGCATGGTTAGAAGATTGGCTGGCTAACAGGAAGAGTAGGCATAAATGAGCCATAATCTGATTGCCAAAATGTAATGAGTGATGTGCCACTGGAATTGGTACTGGACCCTCAAACCTCTTACAATTTTATAAATAATCTGGATAAAGAGATGGAAGGTATGGTTGTGAAATTTGCTGATGACATTAATACAAGTAGGAACATAAATTGTGAAGAACACATAACGCAGTTACACTCTGACAAATATATAACAGTACCGTGAAATTGTTTGTTTTGGCAGGAAGAACTAAAAACAAATCATCTTCTCTAAATCATGAGAGAGTGCAGAGCTTTGAGATGTAGAGGCATCCAGATATCCGAAGGTATAGATCAAAACCAGGTAGTATGCAGGCATAGCAGGTAATTAGGGATGCTAATGGAATTTTATCATATATTGCAAGGAGAATTGAATACAAAAGTAGGGAGGTGACGCTTCAATTATACAGGACACAGGTGAGACAACATCTGGAGTACAGTGCACAATATTAGTCATTGGGTCATACAGCATAGAAAGAAGCCTTTTGACAAGCCATACCTATGCTGGCAAACCAACACCAAGTTTACATGCACTTGGTCCATAGCTTAGTATTTTAGGATCTCCTTAGTAAGGGTTTCAAGATGGCAGTAGAGTGGGATGCTGCAGCCAGAGCTCCTCTGCTCAACCCGTTCTTTTCCTTTTTCTCTCTCTCTCTCTCTCTTTTTTTTTTTTTTTTTGTTTCTCTTGAGCTGTTTGTTCAAACTTATAACTTTTTAAACTTACTCAGGGGAACGGAGGCCGGAGGCTGGCGCGGCCGAGGCCGGAGGCCCTGAATGTTGAAGCCTGGCGTGGTCTGGAGACTTGGCCCAGTGTGGTCTGGAGGGTGGGTGCTGGCACGGACTGTGGTGAAAGGACTGTAAATCAAATACTTTTCCTTTCTTATACTGGATTTTAATTTATTATTCTTTCAATTTTGTACCATATACATAATTATCTGTACCTAGGTATCTTGTACCTAAGATGGCACCATAAGTGGTGACATTGCAAACTTTTCACTGCGCTCATACGAGTGCATGTGACAATAAAGCTAACTCGATTCAATTCAATAAAGGAAGAATGTAAACGTGCTGGATACAGTTCAAAGATTTTTCACTAGTTATACCTGAATGGAGTTTGTACCTTAAAAGGTTGGACAGGCTATTCGCTTAGCATTTGGGAGAATAAGGGGCAATTTGATTGGAACACAAGAACCTGAGGGATCTTGACAGTGTAGCTATGGAAGGAATTTTTTCTCCTGTGGTGAATGTAGAACTAGGAGTCATGGTTTAAAAATATGCAGCTGCCCATTTAAAAGAGAAGATAGGTTACTTCTTTACCCCAAAGATTGTCTTTGGAACTCTCTTTTGTGGCAGTGAAACAGTCTTTAAGTGTTTTTACAGTGTCAATGGATAAATTCTTGGTAATAGGGGAAAGGTTGTCAGGAGTAGGTGGGAATGCAGATATATGATTACAATCAGATCATCCTTTTGATTTTGTTAAATGTTACAGTAGGTTCAAGGGGCTAAATAGACTATTCCTGCTCCTGGCTTGTATGTTCCCTTACAAACATATTAAACTTGTATTGATACTTCACGTGATTGTCTTACCACAGATTTCAGAGTGAAGCACCTTATCAAATGCTTTCTAAAAGTCCCAGAAGACAATGTCTACTGGATTTCTTTCATCTAGCAGCTTTCTCAAAACTAAACTGTTAAATTTGGTCCTCTTTGCCTAATTTGTTAAACTATACTGTTACCATCACTTGTTTGACTACAATATGAACTTACCTTCTGCAACTATCAGTTCCTGGGGTGGGTCTTGAACCTTGAGATTCTACCTCAGAGACCGACATCGTACCCACCACACATCTCCTGTTCATTAACTACTTCAGATAAAATTTAGATTAGGATTAGAATTCAAGGTTATCGTGAATGTTAGCTGAAAAATTACCACCAACTTAATTCTGAATATCTTTTTTGTGTATAGCATCCTCTTTAATTGGATTCTGACCATTATAACTGGTCTATTGGAATTATGTATTTGTGTTAAATGCACTTTTAATGTACTACTTGGTCACTTACATCATTCCTGCTTGTGGGACCTCATTGTGTGAAAATTATCTGTTGTATTCCCTATACCAGTGACCATATTTTAAAATCTTAATTGTAAAACAATTTTGAATTTCTTGTGGTCATGAAAGGAGTGACATAAATTCTAATTCTTTCTTTATTAGTTTTAAACTTTCTGATTTTAGGGCCGAATCATTTTATTGGAAGGCCTAACTGTCAGTGTTATAAGGGTCTGGAAAGCAGAGTGCTTGCTTGTTTTTTGTTATTACAGTCACTCCCTGTGTAGTTGCATGTTACTATAAATTTAATAGATTTCCATGGTCTTGGCCAACCGCATAGTGAGAATTGTGCCAAAAGTGTTGGAGTCTTCATGATATTTTTCCATTCACTTAGACATCAAGTTATATACGACATTCAATGATTTGCTTACTGAAAATATTTATTTAAACAATTCTGTTTATTTTAAAAGCTGTTACTGAATTGTTGTCATCCAGTATTTTCTCATTCATACAGTTTATGAAGATACAGCAAATGGGCATTACACCAAACCTGAAGCAATACACCAATGTTGGGGCTCAAGATCTGCTACAGTACTTATTATTGCAGAACTGATGTAAATTATTACATATGATAGCATATCACTTATCAGAAGTGCACGATGGAAAATTGAGACATGTTAAGAACAGGAACTCTGATCAGCATCTATGACGGATACTTAAGGTGCTCATATCAAATTTATTTTGATCCAGGCATTGAACTAGTTAAAAATCTAATGGTTAAACCTGTTTCAAGAATAGTGCTGATCATGATTTCTACTTTGCAGATAAGACAGTCAAAGAGAAACAAAATAGGGCCAGAGAAAATGGACACAGACAGAAGAGACAGAAAGCAGAGAAAGGACAATTTTACCAAGAGTGGCTGTGGTGGGCTTCTGCATTTTCACAATTCAGCTAGCCCCTTCAGGTACAAGCTAATAATCGTGTGCAATTATATCTATATACCCTCTTCTTATTATATTACTTTTTTTTAGAAGATGATGCCTGAGACTGCACTATTGTGCAGTATGGATTTATAACAGCATGCAAATTTGTTGACAGCAGGACTATGAACCGCTTTACAATATGCTAAATTGGGGAATTTCATGAGCTAGGATTAGTTGGAAAGTTTTCATTTCAGGAACAAAATGTCTTTGGGTTAATTTGTTACCCAACTAATTCATTTGGCAGAGTTCCAACAGGTCATTTCAATCAAATACAGATCATAACCAATTAATGCTGTGGAGGTAATCAGATTGTTAAAATGTGCAGAGTTCATTAACCCTGATCCTGGAGGTAGTAAAATCCTAGCCACACCACTGCCAATAATGAAGGACTAATGTTATCATAACTTGGGATAGGTTTTCCTTGTCCCAAACCTGAGAGTTCTGAACCATCCAGGCACAATGGGTACAGGAAAATAAGGTGGGAAGAAATAACGTAGAATAACTGGCCCAATATTCCTGAATTTATTGTGTGGAAAAATTAATTAGATTCAAGTGTAGGAGGGGAAAAATCTGCCCCAATGTCATTCAGCTTGTATAAACTTCAAAGCCTACCAAATCAAAGTAGCCAGACCTTTCCAGGAATCTTATGGCCAGGAAGCTAAATTTGGCCTCCAAGTGCAAAGTCTTGTTAGCCATGTGACAAACGTGTAGAAAAACAATATGCAAAAGTTGCATTGGTCACTTCAGGCCCCACTCATTAGGGTTGAGCCATCATTTGTATGAATACAGCTGCCACACTCAAAAATAGATTTTCATCAGCACCAAAATTATGGCAGGGGTTGGAGCTACGGCCCAGCTGTATGATCCAGGTATCACTCACAGTACATCTTGTAAAGCAAAGCACAAGCCACTAAAAATTAATAACACAATTTTATAACTTAAATACTGGAGTTAGAATCTCAAAACAAAACAAGTCAAGTCAAGGATGGTGTTTACTATGAATGAGATTAACAGCAAAGGACTCAGTTGTAAGCTGGTCCCTAAATGCTTGAAGCACACAGTGTATAGCACAGCTTCTTTGATAACAAAGTCCATTAGATACTGATAATGAATGCAGCCAAATTGTTTCATAGATGAAATGAAGAAAGGTGGGGGGCGGTGGTGAGGGGAGTTCCATTCCACACCATCCTTTACATTCCGAATCATGCAGTAGCACCAGAGTTCTTGAGGTCACTTCTTTTCCAATTATTTATTTATTTTCTCCTTCGGCCACAATATTTTCCCATTGCACAAGGGGGTCCTTCAAAAACATAGAAAAGCTGTTTAGTTAGATAAAATTATTTTCTTCTCGACCACAAGGTGTTCAGAAGTAGGCCAAAGTCAACTAATTAATAGAATCAAATTTAAAAAACACTATGCCAAAATATGTGAAGACACTTGAATTCTGTAAATAAAATAACATCTGCAGTATTGCTATAAGTAGTTTCAAATGGAAATGGAGATAACAAGGCGTGGTGCTGGATGAACACAGCAGGCCAAGCAGCATTATAGGAGCAGGAAAACTTGACGTTTTGGGCCTGAAGGGTCTAGGCCCGAAACGTCAAGCTTTCCTGATCCTCTGATGCTGCTTGGCCTGCTGTGTTCATCCAGCCCCACGTCTTGTTATCTCGGATTCTCCAGCATCTGCAGTACCTTTTATCTCAAATGGAAATGGAGTTGTTCTCTTAAACATTTAATAGCACCATATTCATTTCATGCACGCAAACAGGTTCCAAATTGTTCAATGTATCAGGTAGCCTGTGCCATTTCAATAATGTGCCAATGGGAAAGGTCTTCCATAGTATATGCTACTCAGTAAGTGGACTTGACAGGCTCGTGACAGCCCTTCAGAGATAAAGCACTCCAGGACAAAGCAGCTGTATCTGAAGAGAGCCGAAAGCCAATGGGAGTCAGTGGATTGATTGAATGACGGTATGCCAGGGAGATGGCAGTTATTGCCTGTACTTAGGGGACCAGACATCCAGGACAGTCCTTGTTTTTCATCAAATATCCCATTATCCCGACAGTGTCCTGAAAATAGTCCAAACATCCCAGTTTTCACCTTTACCCTTCTATCAAATGTAAACTAGGTCTGTGGAGAAAATCTGCAGAAAATTTAATCCTCCTTCCTGTCAGTGCCCATCATATCACATTGCATTGACACATCTCCACAGCATGTGAAACTTCAACCTGGACTTCCAGCTCAGAGTAAAGACACAACTACTATGCCACAAGATCCCTCCTAGATAATCTGTGTTTTACAGGAGTACTCAATTGTTGCCTGTAGCTAACCAGTAATAAGTAAATGAGACCAATGGATCAATTTCCTTTGGCTCAGTAATTGATATCATTGGGTGCCTGCACTGTCATGAACATGATTTGAATTAGGTGAGATCCAATAGGTTCATATTCAGTTTCTAGTCTGGACTGGCCACTTAAATGCAATGATGCAAATAAGGCAATCCAGTTAATTGCAATGACTTATAAATTAATCAAGTCAACTGAAACATTTCAAAATATCATGTTCTGGGCTTTTCTTTTCTTGAAGATATTTTACATCTATGATAGCTTGACACTGTGGGGTAGCAGTTCTGATTTAATACAATTAGTGATGTCTTTGAAAATTGTTAAAAAAACTTCCATTCACTTTGAAAAGTGTCTTTTTTCCCTGAACATCTTATCAAACATTTACGTATCATTAAATACAAAATCTGCAAGGAACCAGTACAATAGGCCACTGTATTAAAACACTTTTAATTTTCTGGCTTAGGTTTGAACCTTGATAAAGTTTGATTAATGTGTCTTGCAGGCTGAAAATAAGTTTTAGCCTGGAAAAATAACATTAGAATCAACGGCATTCCATCATCTTGGACTAATACAATGCTAAATTACAGAATAAAAAAATGAATGAACTATGGATCTTGTAAATCAGAAACACAAACAGAAATTTCTGGAAAAACTCAGCAGGTCTGGCAGTATCTGTGAAGAGAAAGTAGAATTAACATTTCAGGTCCAGCGAAGCTTCTTTAGAATTGCACGACTTCAATTCTGTTAACAGGCAAAGACTATCCTCTTTAAAACTCAGGTTATGACACAGATTTTCCAGATGCAGCATTTTACATGACTTCATTATTCAGTGGGGAAAATCTATTGAGCAGGAAGACATGGAGGGTGGCTAGGAGATGTAACAGGAAGACACTGAGGGCGGTGAGAATGAAAAAGGTCCACCATTCTTATAAACTGCACAATTTCTATGCTAGTAGCTCACGCAAATGCAGTTCTGTTCTAAATGTACCATTCCTCTGCATCAATTCCTCAAAGACCAATCTCATGTCTACTGCTATTTTTAAGAGTGGCTAGCCTAAACACCAGAACTTTCAGACAAAATACATTACCTGCATATCAAATATTTCACAAATGAATTTAATGTATTTTTCCACCTGTCATTAAATATTGTTCACTGTGGAGCAACCTCTAGCACATCTTCTAAGTGTTCTTCTAAGAGTCTTAAGAGTGCTCTCTGAAGAAACGTCTCAAGTTGTTTCAGCAAGAGATGAAGGAGACTCCAGAAATTTCAATGAAGAAATTGGAGATACCTGTGGTTAACTGGGTTTTAGTCCAATTCATTCATCAACTCATTGCTCACTGTCTTGATTTAAAACTTTTCATATTTGCTTTCAAACAACTCTGCAGCTTCCTGGCTCCCTATCTCCAAATCTCCTCCAGCCCTACAAACCTCAGGGCATCCATATTCTGGTCTTGAGTATCTCTGATTTTAATTGCCATACCATTAGTTGCTGTGCCTTCAGCTGCTAATGTCAAGCTCTAGAATTCCCTTTATGCACCTCTCTGTATCTCTTGCTGTTCTCCTTGTTTTAAGACACTCTTTAAAATATACCACTTTGATTTGCCTCAATATTTTTTATACAGCTTGTTGTTAAATTTTGCTTTGTAGAACTCCAGTGAAATGCCTGACTACATTATAGATGTTATATAAATACTGATGTTAATGGAGTTTTAAAAGTACATAGTATTTGGACAAAGAATGAAGTGTACACAACTACAATGATTCAGTTGTCATAAATACTTTATATTTAAAATATGCATATTATGAGCTAATTAATACATTCAGATTTGATCAATTGCTTAACTGTTAGCTAAATAATGTGTACATTCAATGCAAATGAATCTAGTATTAGTTGCTCATACCTCTCCCATAAGGATACCCAAACTGGCTCAGTGCCCCATACTGTTTAGGAGGTTTACCTGCAACACAAAATCTGACCCATTAAACACTGATTTATCAAGACAGCTTATACACCCTCTTTCATAATGGGCTGGGGTCACATGATAAAATTGTGAAAATAAATACAAATTGGAAAAAAAACCTTTGTTGTATTCACTCTTAAGACAATGAGAATAAAAGTCATCATCCTTCATAGTTCCACTTATTTTTAAATAGATAACTCAATTCTGCAGGGAAACATTGTAAATATGTCTTTAGAGCGAAAGACTTGTCCACTTTTAAGTCAGAGGTATTGTTAAGCAAAGGGTTGAAAGGTTATCTGGTTAGATGGGAATGTGGATTTGAGGTGACAATTAGATCAACCATGATCTTATTAAATATGAAGCAGGCCTGAGTGGCTGAATGGCCTACTCATTTATATGTGCATATGCTTGTAGATACAATTTATCTGGATTTTCAATAGATGTTTGAGAATGAGATACTTTTAATAAAAGTTAATATGCATGGAATGCATAGAAGATTGGCCACCTGAGTTATAATTGTATTGGCTATGGAAAGCAAAATATATTGGCATAAAGGAAAGACTAATTAAGATTGTTGTCATAGATTTATGAGGTTGGGGATGAATATTATCATGGTTATCTGCTCTCCATACTATTTGTAAGTGATATTGAATGTATTATCCTGATGGTACAAGTGTAAAGGCAATTGATTAGTGACTAACTTTCTAATGTCCTGAAAATTGTGCAAATATGGCAAGAGAAAATCAATCTGTTCCTGCTGCTTGGAACACAGGCATTATGGCAATTCTGTGCTGCCTCCTCTGTTCAAAGATTTCGGCACATAAGCAATGCTAGCAGTATTGTTGATGGACTGGATACATAAATGGAGTGTTAATGTCATGCATGGCGAGAACCATTGAAAATGAACCTGCACTGGTTAATGCAGGCCTGTACCTCTATCGGATTATTGTGGCTGGAACTGCTGCTGGTAGTTAGGTGGGAAGTGAACCTGACCTGAGAAACATGAAATTATGGCACAACATGTTAGATAGCAGCTCCCTAATCTTGATATCTTGATGGAGGACGTTGCAAGGAGGGTTTTGTATCAATATGTCTCAAGTCACATACTCGGAGGAGACAGAGGTATGGTGGTCAAGCTCAGGAGTCAAAGCTTCAAGACCTGGACACACATTGCAAAAATCTGTGATGTCACGTGGTCAAGGTCAGTGAATGCATCTTCAAAGATCACCTCCCACCAAGCACACAACTAGCCTCACATGCTGCACAGTACTGTACATGTCCACCACTTAGCTACCAGCAATTTCTATCCATTAGAATTGCAATATGTTTCAACTTACCCTGAACATTTTAACACTACTGCAAGGATTACTCACATTTAACAATTTGCATACACTGTCAGGTATTCAATCGTGATAGCCACATCAGTAAAACAGATTGCATGATATTCACTCATACATTTCTCTTTCTCCTACAAGGGAAAATGATGCTGAACTAGAGACAGCAAGAGTTAATGGCAGAGGTACAGTTCTACCTGTATATCCTAATTCCCTTGGAGGAGATGGTCTTGGATATTATTGGTACAGCCATTGCTGGACTCATGGCTAGTAGCCTGGCAACCATCAAAGATAACAGCAATTTAATTCTTAATTCTGTTTCACATCTCAACCCTCCCTTATTTGATTTTCAATCAGCAAAGGGGATTTGTATTTTGAATCAACCTCTTCAGGTATGTTATTGCATGTTTCTTGGAAAGGTGAAACTTGAACCCAAATCTTCTCAACTAGAGACAGAATACTGGGTTAATTTCACAGCTATTTGCCTCCTTTAATACTTTAATTACTTACCTAATATCTGATGGGGACTCCGTGCTTACCTGAAAACCTACTCATATTAAATCCAGAAGAAACAGAAGCAGGAATAAAATTCAATATGATCATGGCTGATCATCCAAATTAGTACCCTGATTTTAGATTTTTATTGTCATGTGTACAAGTTCAACAGTCTTTAAGGAGTCCTTTGCTTATCTCGCTCTGCTGTCTGTTCTCGAAGCTGCTGCCACAGATACTGTCGCTGCTGCTGCCGCCGCCGAAATCGCCACCTCTCTGATCTCCCCCAGTGCCTTGGGAACATGACTAGGCAGAGTCAGTTGCACGCCGAGTTAAGACACTGCCATGAGCACCAAGAGACTGACCGACATACTGCCGAAAGACCAGACCAGGACCCGTGATGAGCTGCCAAAAGACCAGGCCACGATGAACCACGAGCTGCCAAGAGACCAAGTAGGGGCCTGCCACGAGCCGCCGAGAGACCAGCTGGAGATCTGCCGCAAGCTGCCGAGAAACCAGGCCGGGACCCGTGGAGAGACCGAAGTGGGGAGAAAAGAGAAGGAAACAAAAGGAGCGGAGGAGCTTTGGATGGAGCATCCTAATCCACTGCTGTCTTGGCCAGAGTCCCACTTTGTCCCCATACCCTTTGATCCCTTTAGCTTTACGAACTATGTCTGACTCCTTCTTGAAAACATTCAATGTTTTGGCCTCAACCACTTTCTGTGGAAGAGAATTCTTTCTCCTCATTTATTTTCAGATACCTGATTCTTGACATCTTCCACTTTTTCTGCAGTTCTACTCCCCTCAGTAGTTGGTTGTGCAACTGACCATCCTGAAGACCCTTGATATGACATATTGAAGGGCGCTCTTAGATTTGTCGAGGCATTTAAATTCCATTTTCATCAAATCATTATTGTTCTACAATTGCCCTTGTGGTCATATAGCTCCTATTGTGTCTGTTGTCTGCATTGATAGTGGTACAAATGTAGAATAACACATATGGCACTGGAAAATCTCAACAGGTTCGGCAGCATCTGTGGAGACAGTGAGGTAGAGTTAACGTTTTTGAGTCCAATATACTATTATTTTGGTGGAAGACTCCCCTCAGGAGCCACCAGAGAGGTCCTTGAAGGATAGAATGTCTCCAACGAGCCATCTGTGAAAAATTATGTGCACTGCTTCTGGAATGAATTATGACAACTTCCAAGATATCTTCATCAAATGTGTTTCACTGAGAATGTTTTAGTACAGGAGACTGCAAATTACAGATCTGTTGCAGTAGCTGGAACAGCCTGAGACAATTCTACATCATCACATTTCATCATCTGTATGTATATCCTGTGGAACAGGTATAATCTCCTTTGAACTTGAACCCTGTGTCTGTTCCCTTTGATAATGTGGAGCAGCATGTGGTCGAGCAGAAGGCAGACAAAAAGTTTCCACAAACACCAACTGAATAAAGACCAGATAATCTATTTCTAGTGGCATCAATATCTGTCTGGACACTGGGTACAATGTCTCTGCTTGTCTTTAAAATAATCCCATAAATCTTTTTCTTCAACTGCAGCAGGCAAATGCACCTCAATTTAAAGTCTCATCTGAAGGGAAGTGAACTAAAATCAGAGTCAGTAAGAATCACAGAGCAAAACTCTCTATGGGCTGGCACCTCACCTAACACATAGGAAGATGTGTCTGGTTGTGGAGGCCAATCATCAGGAATTCTTCAGGGCAGTGTCCTATGCTCAACTATCTTTAGCTGTTTATCAATGACCTTCCCGATTTAAGATCAAAAGTAGGAATGTCTCTTGATCATTGCATAATGTTCTGCACCTTTTGAAACTTCTCAGATACTGAAGCAGTCCATGCCCACATGCAGCATGCGCTGGATAGCATTCAAGCTTGTGTTGATAAATGGCAAATAACATTTATACCACACACCTTGTCAGGCACTAGGCAACTTCAACAAGACATAAGCTAACCACCTCCACTTGACATTCAATAGCTTCATCATCACGGAATACCCAAACATTACCATTCACTGTTGAGCCATATAAATACTGAGACTACAAAAGCAGGTCAGAGACTGGGGATTCTGCAAAGAGTAATTCATTTAGATGGATTGGCCATGCTAAATTGTCCTATAGTGTTCGGAGATGTGTAGACTATATGGATTAGCCATGGGAAGTGCAGGGTTATAGGGATAGGGTAGTGGGGTGCGTCTGGGTGAGATGTTGTTTGGAAGTTTGCTGTGGACTCAATAGGCCAAATGGTCTGCTTCCACACTGTAGGGATTCTATGATTCTTCTCTATGGTTCTATGATTTACTGAAAAGGTTATCACCATTTAAATGGCATAAGTCAAAAGCCAGAAATCACACGACACCAGGTTAAAGTCCAACAAGTTTATTTGAAATCACATGCTCTCGGAGCATAGCCCCTTTGTCAGGTGAAGTGAAAGAGAAGCAGACAGAACACAGAATTAATGAGCAGAGAGATCAAAAGATCATACAAATGGTGTGAGTGGAGTGTCAAATATTAAGGTGATCAGAAGTGTTAGATAGTGTGAGTAAAGTGTCAACAGCTGAATAACAAGTGAAGAGATGACCTATAATGTGACTAAATGAGGCAGAGAGATAATTACAAAAACTTAAGAATAAGATGATGCTGGAGATAAATCAAATGACTGGAATAACATGATAGGTATAAAGTCGCATGCCGAGGGTCTAACCAAAGTAATAAGTAATCCAAAACTGTACAAACTAATTAAGGTAGAGAGATCAAAACAATTTGTCAAGATGATGGTTCATTGTTCATAGAGTTCATAGCGTCCCTACAGTGTGGAAACAGGCCATTCAGCCCAGCAATCTATACCGTCCTCCAAAGAGCTTCCCACCCAGACCCATTCCCCTACCCCTGCATTTCCATGTCTAACCTGAAGCAGTAAACTAACCTAAGCATCCCTGGACACTATAGGCAATTTAGCGTGGCTAATCCACCTATGCTGCACATCTTTGGATTGTGGGAGGAAACCAGAGCACCCAGAGGAAACGCACGCAGACACAGGGAGAATGTGCAAACTCCACACAGACAGTCTAACCTGGGTCCCTGGCACTGAGAGGCAGCAGTGCTAACTAAAATAGGACAGTAAGGAAGATTTTACAGGTACAAAACAGTATGGTGGGTCACGTAGGGCAACATGAACCCAAGATCACGGCCGAGGCCATCTTCATGGGTACAGAACTTGACTTCTAGTTTCTGCTCGGCGATTCTGTGTTGCTGAGTATCTTGAAGGCTGCATTGGAGGACTCTTACCTGAAGATTGAAGCTGAATGTCCTTGACCACTGAAGTGTTCCCTGACTAGGAGAGAACATTCTTGTCTGGCGATTATTGAGTGGTGTCCATTCATCTGTTGTCATAACGTCTGTATGCTCTTGCCAATATACCATGCCTCAGGGCCCCATCACACTGTTCTATATCTGTAAAATCTTCCTTATTGTCTTGTTTTGACACCATAGCCTTGATAAACTGTTATGATCTCTCTACCTTAATCAGTTTGTACAGTTTTGGATTACTTATTACTTTGGTTAGACCCTCGGCATGTCACTCTTATACCTATCATGTTATTCCAGTCATTTGGTTTATCTCTAGCACCACCTTATTTTTAATGTTTTGTAGTTATCCCTCTACCTCATTTACTCAGATTACAGGTCATTCCTTTGCTTGTCATTCAGCTGTTGACACTTTACTCACACTGTCTAACATTTTTGATCACCTGCACAGATGTATTATCGACACCCCACTTACACCATTTGTATGATCTTTTGATCTCTCTGCACTTGATCTCTCTGCCCATAAATTTTGTGTTCTTTGTGCTTCTCTTTCACTTCACCTGATAAAGGACCTACAATCCGAAAGCTTGTAATTTCAAATAGACCTGTTGGACTATAACGTAGTGTCGTGTGACTTCTGACTTCATCCACCCCAGTCCAACACCAGCACCTCCTCATCATGGCTAAGTCAAAAGTGTGATGGAATACAACTGAAACATCATTTAACAATTTCAACTCCATCTGGGACAAAGCATGTTTTAGTACGTTGGGCTGGCAACCAATACATCAGCTTGAACATTTGTTACATCCACCATAGGCACACAGTTGTTGCGGTATATACCATATACAAGATACATTGAAGCAACTCATCGTGGTTTCTTAAAAATCGGCTTTCAAACCTGCAGCCTCTAAGGCTCAGAGCAAAAGGTGAAGTAGGTGCATTAGAACATTTACAAGACACATCATCTTGACTTAGAAATTATCAGCACTATTCATTCTTACTGAATTAAAATCCTGGAGAATCCCTTCCTACCCAGCGCTATGTGTATCTAATCCAGATGGACTGGAGCAGTTCAAGAAGGTAGTTATTCACCACCTTCTCAACGGAAATTAAGTATGAGTGGTAAATGCCAGCATTGCTAACAATGCCCATTTCCCAAGATTGAATTAATTAAATTAAATGCTCCCTGAGCACTCTAGGCAGACAGTTTCCTGCTGAGAGTCCTTTAGCCCCATCTTCTGCTCCCTCATCAAAGTGTGTTTACCTGTGTGATCTCTGTTGAGTCAGTTGATTAAAGGATGGCAGATGTGTTGAAAAGTATTTAAAAATTAGTACATGTAGTGGGAGGGCATAGTGCAGTTAGGTCAGTTGTTTAGAATGGCTATCAAGTGGATCAGAATAACGAAAATAGTATCACGTTCGACCCCCATTCTGGATGAGGTAGGTTTGGGATATGCCTTCCTGCCCTACATGTGGTAAAAATCATGTAACTTTATATGCAGAAAACTGAAGAAGAAGAACAGCGCATATTGGAAGTAGGAGCATAAAATACATATAAATAACTAAGTGGGGGGAGGTTTCTTGGATAACGAATATCAGCCACTTATTGAATGTTATCACATGTAGGTGACATTAAGTGACTAATTAAACAATTTAATGCATATTTCATTACCAAAACTTTAAATAGATCAACAGTGAGGCCATAGGTGGAAGACTGTATGTGATTTTGGGACACCCATCTTCAAAATGATACTTGTATGTTGAAGTGAATTAGCGATTTCCACTCATGGGCCCCACTTGGGGCTCTCCCGAGCCCACTCTGGGAAGTCATGCCTTCAGAACAAGGGAGCCAAGGGCTCAAGCTGCAGATCAGTCCAGTCCTCCAGTTGGACAGTTTAGACATGGGGGTAAATGCAGGTGTAGGCGAATGGGTCTGGGTGGGATGCCCTTCGGAGGGGCGGTGTGGACTTGTTGGGCTGAATTACCTGTTTCCACACTGTAGGGACTCTATGAAAACGCACGGTGATGGTGAGAATTAGATATAAATCATGACAGATTAAAATTATGTGAGATTGAGACAATATGGATATAAGAAGGGTTAAACTGAGGAACAAAATACAAAGACAAAGTAGTGGATATAGGTACATGCTCTCAGCAATGTCAATAATGATAATGCAAGTTCCCTTTTTTAAAGACAGAGATGGGTCTAGATGCAAATGAATATTAAAGGGGTAAAAATAAAGGGCCTGAAATAATGACCGATTGCTCAACTTAAGCAGACATGTCCCTTCATGTGACTTCAAAAATGATAAAGAGACTGAAATAGGGTCTGAGATGGCGCTTTATATTTATTGATTTAGTTAATATGACAATCTGACTGCCAACTTAGTTCAACTTTGAAATTCTAGAGTACCAAGCTGAATTCTTGGTACGTGCAATCAGTAGCCGTCCCAGCTTTCAAGCAATTTATTAGGCAACATTAGAAATGAAAACTGCCTCTCTTACCAATTTCTTTTCCCGTACACCTCTGTAAGGTGCCGACATCAGTCAAAGGTAGGCTTCTGCTATCTCCATCAAAGGGTAATTTTCCTTAAGCATGACAAGATAACCTCGTATTTTTTCCCCATCCAAACAACGTTTTCTGTTGTGTATTGCAATTCCTTTCTTTGTTCTATTGTATCCTTCTCTTCTATGATTCCTCCATTTCCTAATTTAAGGTGCTTTTGCATTTACACTTGTCAGCAAGTGTTATGAGAGATTAATGTTGTGAGCACCCTGTCTTTTTGCACCACTAAATATGGATCTGTTTGCCATTGGTATATAATTTTGATGTTTAGGAAGATAGCCAGGTTTAATAATGCAAGATTGCAGAGCTGGCTTGCAGATGTTTAATTCAGATTGTAAGACACCAACAAGTCAAAAACACCTTTAATCTTCGAATAGATGTTGTACTTTAACTATGACTCAATTTCCTCACATCTGCTTCCACTTTAATAATAGAGATTCAACTGCATGTGACTCTTACCCTACATTGCCCTACACAAAATCAATTCCGGTTGTCTTGTGAGAAGTTTTGGTTAAATGAATTGTTTGCCTCTACAATTTAGTTGGAAGTTACTTATTGTCACCAATGACTAACTATAAAATAATTTTAACCCAATTTTCCAAAATGCTAAATCTTCTAGAGATTGCTATCTCTGAAATATATGCTCATTTGCAAAACCAACATTGGCTCACCTTCCACTCCTCATACTAGTTTATTTATTCTTTACTAGATCTTTGCACCTGCTAGACAAATCACTGCCCTGTTAGTGCTGTCTTTATCAGAGAACAGACTACTGATAAACCTTATTAATAAGTATTACACTTTGAATATCTTTATCTCTTGTACTGTTCGTTTCTCCCTGTCTTGCACATTTTTCAATGTCAGTGTGTATTCTATTCTAGAATGCAGCAGCATGATTCAACACCCAATATCAAAATGGTCATTTGTTTTTAATAAAACCATTTAAATTGCTACAGTGTTGTGTCAGCCATGGTAGTCTTAAGTATCACATCAATTCCTGCTTAAGATTAGTACAATAAATTTAAAAAGTTGTCCATAATATACTGACGACTAATTTACCACATACTGACGATCCAAAACCTCTACAGACCCAGTGTTTAGTTACGTTAAAGGATGAATGTGGTTAGTATATTATTGTAATTCAATCTATATGGATCAGTAGACTAAAATAAGCAAAGATAATAATCATGATCACTGCACTGGGCAACTTTTGGTAAGCCTATGCTCATGTAACAGCTTGTTCTAAAACTACTAAAGACTGCTTCATTGGTGTAACCCCTCCTGTTGAGTGAGAACATGCAACATTCTTTTCCTTCAGATGAATAAAGAAGTTGAAATCTTATTATGGTTTCAATATGAAAACTTCCTTACAGAATAAGACTCGTCTCTAGGTTAAATTTAAATCAGCATCAACATTCTTCATTGAAATTCATACAATTTTGGGTCCTCTTCATATATGAAGTATATGAAGACTAAAAAATGTATCAGAGGTTCTTACCAGGTTGATAATAGGGTAGGTATCCACCGTAGCCTCCTGGACCTGAAGAAGAATAAGAATGTGAAAAATCCAATTATCATTAATAAGCCTCTGATGAGGAGCTTTGTAAATTAATTTATCATTGAGCGGTAAATATCAGGATTAATAACCATTTTATTTCAAACAGAAATCAATTGTATAGCATTTTCAAATGCATAAGGTATAGATTTGTTTACTCAATCTCTTCTTATGGGATGATGCCCTCATTCTAGGAACCTATATTGTGAACCTTTATTGCACTCCCTCTTAGGCAAATAGATAAGTAGGCCAAAACACCACCAAGTTTTAAAAATATGGTTTTACCAATGCCCTGTAAATTTACACTATGACCACTTATACGACAATTCCCTTTGTACCAAAGGCTAATAAACTACTTGCTTAACTTTTACTTACTTGCTACTACTTATTCTGAATCCAAGGTAATACATATATATTTTTCCCCAATTTCATGAGTCCTAAATTTGCAAAATAACCTCAGGTTAGGGATACCTAGGAATCTTTGGAACACCAGATGTAGTATATTCAGTGGCTCCTCCTAATCCATGTTATTGGTCAAATCTTCAAAAACTGACCAGCTTTTTTGAAATAATATCCTTTTCATGTATCCGTGTGGTCTGCATTAATCTTGTTATAATTTTCTAACTCTGCTGTCACAACATCCCTAATAAGAGATTTTAACATTTTGACTACTAATTATAGGCTAACTGGTTTAAAGTCCTTAATTTTTTCTCTTCCTCCTTTCTTAAATGGGAGGAGTGGGGAGGTGAGTGGGTTGGTTATCTGTGTTACATCTAATCTTTTGGAACTGATCATTTGATCGAAGGAATTCTGGAAGACCAAAACCAATGCATCAATAGAATCTAAGGTACATCTTTTAAAAACCCTAGAATTCAGGTCATTAGATCCAATGGATTTGTCACCACTTGGTCCCACTAACACCTTATATATGATTTACTGACCAAGACTTTGTTTCACTTTATTTCTGGAAGATACATGCAAAATATTTGTTTCATGCCTTGCAACTTCATTCTCCATTATAGTTTCAGTTGTCTTTGCCTCTAATCTCTCAGTTACCATGATTTGCTTTCACTGATCTTTTACCATTACATATCTATGAAAATATTTACAGTTTGTTCCTTGCTGAACTACTCTCGTATTTTATTTTCCCTTTCCTCCTCAATTTCTTAGACTTAATTCACTGAATTTTAATAACTTACCAATCCTCAGGCCGTGCTCCATTTGACAACATTGTACCCTCTTTCCCCAATCCAATCATTATCTTTATCTCCCTTTGTTAATCACAGTTGAACCATTTCATCTGAAAGGTACGGTGCATTATTGGAATGTATATTTGTTGCAAATTATGTATCAGTTCGTTAAATGACAGATATTGTTTATCCAGCAACATATAACTTTTTATTCACTCGTGAGACGTGAGCATTGCTGGCTAGACAACATTTATTGCCTGTCCCTAGCTGCCCTTCAGAAGGTGGTGACGAGCTGCCTTCTTAACCCACTGCAATCCACATGCTGTAGGTTGCCCCACAATACCCTTAGGGAGGGAATTCCATTTGGTATAATTTTTCATTCTACCTTAACTAACTGTCTCTTCATAAGCATATATTTTCCTTTGCTTAGAGTTATAACTCTTGTTTCAAATTCAACTAAATTACTTTCAAATTCAATGTAAATGCATCATACTGTTAACATTTTGCCCGAGAGGTCCCTTTGCTAAAAGTTATGAATTAACCACTTCTCATTTTGTAATACTACATAAGAACATAAGAAATAGGAGCAGGAGTAGGCTATCTGGCCCATTGAGCCTGCTCCACCATTCAATAAGATCGTGGCTATCTTTTTGTGGACTCAGCTCCACTTAAGATACTAGAACCACAGTAATTTGTTTTCAAGCTGGTTCCTCAACATACTGATCTAGAAAAATATATTTTATGAATTACATGAAGCTGTCCTCCACAACTCTAATCTAAGTTTGATTTGCATGGTTTGTATGAAAATTAAAGTCCCTCATATTTCAGGTTTAGTCTCCTTTTCTGAGGAAGGATGCTCTTGCTCTTGAGGGAATGCAGCGAAGGTTTAACACGCTGATTCCGGGAATGGTGGGTCTGACGTATGACGAGGGATTGACTAGGTTGGGATTGTTTTCACTGGAGTTCAGACTAATGAGGAGGATCTCATAGGGACTTATAAAATTCTAACAGGACTGGACAGGGTAGATGTAGGGAGGATGTTCCTAATGGTGGGTGTGTCCAGAACCAGGGGTCACAGTATGAAGATTCGGGGTAGACGATTTAGGATAGTGCTGAGGAGATATTTCTTCACCCAAAGAGTGGTGAGCCTGTGGAATTTATTACCACAGGAAGTAGCTGATGCCAAAACATTGAATTAATTCAACAGGCTACTAGGTATAGTACTTGGGGAGAACAGGATCAAAGGTTATGGGGAGAAAGCAGGATTAGGCTATTGAGTTGGATGATCAGCCATGATTGTGAAGAATGGCTGAGCAGGTTCGAAGGGCTAAATGGCCTCTTCCTGCTCCTATGTATTGCCCTTCTCAAAGGCACTTCCAACTGCAAGATTTATACTCTCTACGATACTTCAATTACCATTAGAAGACTTATAAATAACTCTCATCAATATTTCCTGCCCCTCGCTGTTTCTTCTTTCATTGTATGCCTAAGCTGATACTGATATCTGTAGATACTTGTCCTTGGTTTCTCTGGGTTCTGGGTGTCTGCACATTCATTGTGGCCAAGGCTCTTGGCTCCTTACCTTTAAGTAAGGCTCTTCCACTCCTGATGTACTGTAACACTCTTTTATTAACATCTGTACGTTGCTGGTTACTAAATAAAACTCTCTAGTGTAGTGTTTAAGACCTCTCGTTTGCTTCTTCTAGTCTGATGTCTTCTCTTTTACTGATGTAAGAGTCACCTCATCATTACCTCCTCATCAACTGTAAATGCCCTACAATTTATATTACATTTCTTAGCTCAAGTCAAACTTATTCTACTTCTGTCTTCCCTGAGATAAGAAAATTACTCTTTTGTAGTTTGTCGACTGTTCTGCCTGTTTTTCCATTTTTGCTCATTTCTTTCTTCCAAAAGATATATTTCCAGAATATTTAGTTCCCGAACTAGACGTGTAACAGATTTGTTTCTATAATAGCTATTAGATCATAGATCATAGAATCCCTACAATGTGGAAACAGGCCCTTTGGCCCAACAAGTCCACACCGACCCTTGCAGCATCCCATCCAGACCCATCCCCCTATACCCCACCTAATCTACACATCCCTGAACACTACGGGCAATTTAGCATGGCCAATCCACCTAACCTGCACATCTTTGGACTGTGGGAGGAAACTGGAGCACCCGGAGGAAACGGGGATACGGGGAGAATGTGCAAACTCCACACAGACAGTTGCCCAAGGGTCTATTGGATCAAACCCATTAATTTCTATGTGTAGTATTAATTCATCTAACTTGTTGCAAATAGTTAATGTAATAAGGTACAGTGTTTTTTTTCTTAGAATTATTGATTTTACTTGATACCACCTTAGTTACCAATGCCTTGTTATTCTTAGTCTCATGGTCTCTTCCAGCTAACTCTAGTCAACTTTTACCCAATATTCTGCTCTTCTTTAGAGCCTTGATATTTCCCTTACTGATTTTGAATGAATCCTTTGCCACCTCTGTTTCATTAGTTTAAAGCATTGCCAACTGCCCCTGTATTCAAATCTTCAGAACATGCACTATGTCATGGACACCATAGAAACTGAATCCTCCCCCTCTTGTTTCAAGTTCTTGTTCAGACTAGAGGAGACATCTTTAACCCTGACAAAGGAAAGACCATACAACCTCAGGAACTCCCAGTCTTGCTGAAGAGAATAGTATTCATTCTTATGACAGTGCCATCCCATGTCACCAAAGTATTCTTTTTCAATCCTCTCACTTGAATGACTTCTTGCACCACAGTGTTATGATCAGTTTGGCATCCATTCCATAGTGCTTCTCACCCACATATTTTACCTGTCTATCAAAGTAAAGGGCTGAGGCTCCTTTATCATTATCCCATTGAATCCCCATAACTACATTTCCATATGCTCCTGTAATTATATGGTCTAGTTTTAACATCTACTGCTCTTTCAAATTGTGTTTAGTTTCTATTTGGTGAATGGAAATTGCCTTCAGACTTGAGAATGTTCATCAACTCTTCTGGAGGCAATCAACTTATACATGATACTTACAAAATATAACAAAAAAGCAAGATATATCTGGTCTTCCTCAAATTACTTTCACTTGACAGGAAGCTGTTTGAATTATTAGGTAACTTAACTGCTGCTCTTGTACATTTCTAATTACTAACGTGACACCCAATCCAGCATGACCTCCTCAAACCCCAGATGTACTAACCATGATGAATCAAACATATGGCTTGATGGACATACTGCAGTCATTGTATTTGCTTTATTGGGTGGTTTTGCAATTCCAGTCAACAGAAATCATTTTGATTTACCTAGCTTGGCTGCTTTAGCTCCAAGGCCTGGCTGTGCTCCACCTGTTCAAAGAAGACAGAGTTTAGAAATGAGTCATTTGGAGGACCAAGAATAGAAATCGGACAGTAACACAACAAAACCATGGTCAGTGACTGATCGTTTACTGCCATCCTGATCATAAAAGAAACATCCACTAGGGTCTAATGTTGACTGGATGGAACAGCCATCCTATTCAGGTGATAGCTCTTTTAAAATAGCAATTAGTGTGCTATATGACAATAGGACTCCTGTTGCCATTTTTAAACCAACAGGCCTGAGGCAAATAAACCCAGAATAGGCAGTCAAGAATGTTCTCCAGACAGAAACCAAGAAGGCAATAGGAGCATTTAATTATCACAGTCAATGGCAGCAGTCCAGTCCTGAGGACGCAGATGCAACAGAAAATGTTTAATAAGTTCACAAGAATAGTCAAAGTCAGTGAAAGCATTCCTACCAACAGCACCAATGATCTCTTAACGCTTTCATTCACAGGCTCTCTTCATTTGCCTCCCAACAATCACTATCTACCATAACTTATAGCTCACATTTGCAGCCTGACCTTGCCCTTACATATTTAGCACTGCTTCCAGATGGCCCATGAAAGGTGACAGCAGCAACTAACTGGTAATACTGGGGAGGCTGATAGTGAGTGAAATGTGTGGCTGCAAGTCCTCAACCCTGTGGAGCAGACTGCAGGAAATCCCAATGTCACATCACCCACATCCCACTATATACTAACATTTACAACTGGTATTAGTGCAACTATGTAACTTTTGATTTCTCCTGCCATAGAATTGAGCGAGACTGATGAAAATGAAACACATTATCTAATCTGACATTAAATCTACCAGTTCAGATGCCAGCACTATTTAGTTTAGAGGATAGCATATGTATAGGATTTTCATGTGGCAAATCACTAGGCAAAAGTGTGCCACAACCAGGCCAAAGAAAATCACATGTGTTTCTGAGTTTTACTGTAGAAAACTCAGATGCGGACTTGGAAGAATTGGTGTAAAGAAACAGTCTGATTAACATGCAAATAGAAATGCTGGACTGGTTTTCATCATCAAGGAAAATGGAGGAATCTGGTTCCAGTTTGGCGTCTGTTCCAATCATGATGTGGTGGCTGACTCCATGCAAGCAGTTGCAGACCTAACGATAATGCATCAAGTTTTGAGTCCAGCAAATGGCATCATGGGCAGATGGCATCCCGCAAGCAGTGCTGGGACAGATGTGGAGGTGGATGTGTTTTCTCCTCCCACCCAAACCTTTAGGAACTTTAATTACCTTGAGGCAAGACTTCTGTTCCTGTCTGGGGAGGAGCCAGGAACAGCTGCCACTGCTACTACTGCAGTCAGTCCACAACAAAATTTATCACTGGAGTTGGAAACAGAATAAGTGAGAAATGAGGTCATAGCATGCCAGCTTGGCTTGAGCAATGTGAGTGCACAAAGAAGATTGAGGTTAGTGTGAACAGGGCAGTGGAAGAGGGTAAACAAGGTTTGTTTGGAGTTTGGGTGGGGAGTGGTCTTCAATCAAAACAATAGGCCTGTATGGGTAATACACTCCTTTTTCTTGAGTTTTGGATTATCATCAGTTTCAGTCTGCTGATCATGAAAGATCAGTAGATATAGGAAATGGCCTTTAAGTGTTTGTAAATTGGCCACTAATAGGTCTCAACTGGCACAAATGAGTGCATAGACAGCAGGATTGGTTGTCAGTGTCTCTCAGCTTCTATAGCAGCACACGGATTAATCACTCAACATCTGCATGCTGCAATGGAAGTTCCAAGTGAGATCATGAAATCTCAACTTGGCACCATATAAGCATGGCTTGATACCTTGTAAACTCAGACTGCTGCCATCACGGCTGCACATATCAGTGCCCAAAGGAGCTTCCAGGATCTCAAATTTAACAGTTTACTGGGCTTGCTGAGATAAAAACATTAGGGGAAGCCATTGACCTGAGGAGTATGATCATTATATCCTCTCTAAGGATCACAGAATTTAGTCAAAAAGAGTTATGGAGATATACAGGGCGGAAACAGACCGTTCAGTTCAACTCATCCGTGCCAACCAGATATTCTAAATTTGCCAGCATTTGGCCCATATCCCTCTAAACCCTTCCTACTCATATGCACATTCAGATGCCTTTTAAATGTTGTAATTGTACCAGCCTCCATAACTTCCCCTGGCAGCTCATTCCATACACACACCATCCACTGCATGAAAAAGTTGCCCCTTAGATCCTTTAATCTTTCCCCTCTCACCTAAAACCTATGCCCCAGAGAGACCAGAATTGCATACAGTATTCCAAAAGTGGCCTAACCAATATCCTGTACAGCCACAACATGACCTCCTGTACTTAATGCACTGACCAATAAAGGCAAGCGTACCAAATGCCTTCTTCACTATCCTGACTACCTGCGACTCCACTTTCAAGGAACTATGAACCTGCACTCCAAGATCTCTTTGTTCAGCAACACTCCCCAGGACCTTACCATTAAGTCTATAAGCCCTGCCCTGCTTTGCCTTTCCAAAATGCAGCACCTCAGATTTATCTGAATTAAAATCTATCTGCCACTCATCAGCCCACTGGCCCATCTGATCAAAATCCTGTTGTACTCTGAGTTAACCTTCTCCGCTACCACCTATACCTCCAATTTTGGTATCATCTGCAGACTTATTAAACATACTTCGTATATTCACATCCAAATCATTTATGTAAATGAAGAAAAGCAATGGACCTAGCACCGATCCTTGTGGCACACGGCTGGTCACAGGCCTCCAGTCTGAAAACCAGCCCTCCACTATCACCTTCTGTCTTCTGACTTTGAGCTAGTTCTATATCCAAAGGGCTAGTTCTCCCTGTTTTCCATGTGATCTAACCTTGCTAACGCAGTCTACCATGAAGAACCTTGTCCAACGCCTTACCGAAGTCTATATAGATCATGTCCACTGCTCTGCTCTAATCAATTCTCTTTGTTACTTCTTCAAAAAACTCAATCAAGTCAGTGAGATATAATTTCCCACACTTATATCCTCACTGCTACCAATGCTAAAATGTTTCCGTTTGAAGCAGATCTACCAAATCCAGAGCTTCTTGACTGACTTCTGCAAAGTTGTGTGCTGTATCCCACTTGAAAATTCAACAGATTTCCATCAACCATGCTGAAGATATAGCACCATCTAAGAACTATAATCCAGGCAAAAGTGCCTGAGGTAATGCACAAGGGTGAATAATGAGTTTTGCAAGCGATATTGGACATTTAGATGGATAAGCTTGATGCTTAGTATGTTTTTTTGGTGGTTACTGTTTCAGAATTTTAGCTAAACGCATGCCATGACTGATGTGCTATGTCTCACAGTTAGGATGCAGTATATCTTTAAAAGACTGGCTATTCTATAACTGTATATAATAACTGTATCATAACATGAGGCCAAAGAGTATGAAAGATTCGGATTCCATCTTAAGTGGAGTGACTTAAAGCACGGCATTACAAAAGTATGCTATTGTTTGTAATTAAAATGCTTGATATTAGCCCGGATACTGAGGTGCTGACATGTGTAAGACACGTACATGTCATGAGATGTAATAAATATCCATTAAGTCTTTCTGTACCACCTTACCATGATAGATGGTACAATCTTACCATCATAAATAGTAACCCATGATAAAACCTATAACAGACTGCATAAAAGCTGAAGTTTTTAGAAAAGCTCAGCACGTCTGGCAGCATCTGTGAAGAAAAAAATCAGAGTTAACGTTTCAGGTCTAGTGACCCTTCCTCAGAACTTCCTCAATCCCCATGTGTTCTCGGTGTAACATGTTCAAATTATCCTAGCATTACATTTTTGTTATTAAGAATTGTTTACCCTTAAAACTGGCTGATCATCGCTAAGGCTAAAATGAGTGAATACTCTCAGGTACTTAATGCTGCCTGGCCGTACCTGGATAATGATCTTTTGCAACTCTTGTAGTTGCTAATTTTTTGGAGTTCTTTGGAGGAAAGGTCACTGGACCCACAATGTTAACTCTGATTTTTCTTCACAGATGCTGCCAGACCTGCTGAGCTTTTCCAGCAACTTGTGTTTTTGTTTCTGATTTACAGCATCCGCAGTTTTTATCTACAAGAGATTGTCTTCAGTGTATAAGAGATCACAAATTCCATGCATTGACACAATAGCACTGCGGTGATAGGGCACAAACCCATGCTGGCTTCCCAAAATCTTCTACCTGATAAATACCAACAGTACAGCAAAGGCAGCAAGTATACATAGATCTCAGTGTTGTCACAATTCATAAATTCAACCACAGACATGTTGGTGGAACAGACCACATCTGACTCAATTCAATCAGCTGAAGTTGAAGATGTTCTTAAACTGGACTTACCATTACACTTTGACCAGAGCCAGTGCAAACAGTTGCAATCAGCAACTCCAAAAAATGAGCAACTACAAGAGTTGCAAAAGATCATTATCTAGCGATGGCCTGACAGCATTAAGCACCCAAGAATATTCATTCATTTTAGCCATAATGATCCTGGTAAATCACAACAAGCCAGTTTTAAGGGTAAACAACTCTTAATAACAAAAATATAATGCTAGGATAATTTGAACATGTTATATCAAGAACACATGGGGATTGAATACACAAGAAAGCTAGCACCATGAATCTGTGAAAGGCCAGAAATGAATCAGGAAATTCAATGACTTATGAATGTTTGTGAGGAATGCCAAACTTACTGACCCTAGGCAATGAAGAGGCTCCACATCAAGATGATGTCCTATCTCCTTAGTGGATGAATGTAGCAACAGATTTATTCACAATGCATAGGGAAGATCACATCCTTGTGACAGCTCACTTTTCCAAATTTTCCTTGTTCAACACTTAGCAACACAATGAGTACAACCACATGATGACTATTATTTTCAGTTTAGTTGGTGTCAGAATGAATGGTGTCTGAAAACAGTTCACAGTTTGCTGTGCTCAGTAGGGAGTCACCCATATCACATGGAGCAAGGATAGTGGGATGACAAACAGTCCGGCAGAATATGTAGTATGTACTTTCAAATTAATGATCAACGTGTGTGTTGGGCAATAAAACAAGATTTTCACATTGTAAAATGACATTTTCGCTCAGCACCAATGGCCAAAGAATTACTAACTTCTGTACAGCTAATGTTTGGAAGGTGAGTATGAATGATGTTGCCCAGCAACCAATTGTCTAACCATTTCGAGACACTTACAAATGAATAAGATACATGACTAGCAAGTAGGGAATACCACAATTGCATATGAACAGAGAGAGAGGTAGAAATACAAATACTTGGACACCCACAAAGACTTCCAGATCATCCAAAGTCATTACTGATCACGGTGCTGAATTTTGAAGGAACAGAAGCCTGTTCAGACCAATGTACAACACACAAAACATCCACAAATAGTGTGAAGAAGAAAAATATGACAATAATGATTGTGCAGTGATGTTGACGGAGAGCAATCAGCAGCAAGAGAACTAAATTGTCAACCAACAGCAGCTGAGCACAACACATACCTCTGCAGATCAATCTGCAATCACCAGATCAGGCTGAATTGTCAAACATCCAAGGCATTACATTGAAATTTGAATTATTAATCCTGTAAATTCTGTTTCACACGTTTGTATGATTATCAAATTAACAACACGTGCAAATGCACAACCACGTTGTGGAAGATGCAGCAGAGCACCAATGCTTCAGGACCCAACTGTCTGCTTGATGACTCTCCTCGTGGCAGATTAGCTCTCATTTTATGAATGCTGGTCATGTGTGATTGAATTGTGGAAGAAATCATGAGTTGGATGTCTAGTTGACAGACTTGTTCTTGAGCAGCCTCTTGCTGGAAATTTTGGCTAAAGGATTGAGGGATAGTGGCAGAAAAATTATGCATCATTAACTGTGTTTGCTGCACATCACAAGAGTGTGATGCAACACCCAAAAAATCATGTGTGCGTGGGTTGGTGGTACCTGCACTAGGGGTAGACCTGTTGTCCTGGAAAATCTATGAGTTCACAATGCCTGCTTCTTAGTCAGATAAAGGAGAATGAAATCCTTCTCCTTAAAAAGCCTCTAGTGGTGCACTCTTTGGTGCAACAATGGATGAAAAGCGACGCATTTTAGATAATATTCCCACAATGAAGAAATTCAGAACTAATGTCACTAAGTGCTGTTCTTTCCCTACTTTGAGGCTGCAGCTCTGGTTCCAACAGGTTTTGCAAGCACCTCCTGATTACAGAAGAAACATTCACTGCTCCTTGCTTTTTGGAAGGTAAGAAACCTGTTTTTGGAAGGTCATAGGTGGTATTGAAGTTTCTTCTTTTCACCCTTTGCACAAAGAAAACCTTGTATTCATATTTTCTGCCACTGCATTATGTCACACTGCAGACCAAGAGAATCTACTACTAAAGCACCTATGACTGGGAACAAGTGCTGTGCTCAGAGCCCTTACGTCTTGAGCAAGACTTACTTCATGTCTAGTGGTATTCCCTGAACACTTAACCATCTGTAACCCATAGTGGAATTTTATGGCCTCTCTTTTGATGTGCTTGGATGTGGGAAGGTCACTCAAAATTAAGTTTGACGGTCACATGTCTGAACCTTGCCGTCTTCTCGCCTCTGTTAGAATCAAGACAGGAACTTCCTATCCCTCTGGCAACTGAAGTGACCAATTAATGATTACCTAAAAAATTAATTCAATCATTGCTGATATTAATCAAGTAGCACATGGTTTACTGATGTGCAGAATTCACATCAAGTGAAGTTGTATGTTTGTGGTTACTGGGTGATGTTCCTCCATTCAAAGGCAATTCACACCTGATTGAGGGATGTGACATTGGAAAGTGGGAAGGAGTATTGAGAACTACCTCTCTCCTATTGGGGCTGAACCCCTACAAACCCTCTTCCACAACTTCTATCCAGCAAAACCTCTCCTGTATTTCTCACCTGTGGCCTAAATCACTTCTTAATACTGGGCCTCCAATTGGTGTCATTCTAGCAACTGCCACAGAATTCCCAATGACACTGTTGTTCAAAAGAGCTACCAATCTCTTGTTAACTAGCAGGTCTTGGTAGGTGAGATTCCTGTTCTCTGGGTCTTTGATCTTGGGAAAGGTCTGTCATTAGCACTACTGGCAAGTCAACCCAGAGGAAACAGTGTGTGTCTCTCTCACCAGATCTCGCTAATACTTCCACAAACTCAAACAGAATTAGTAGGAAGTAACCAGCAAGTAATCTGCAATAAATGGACGACCCCTTTAAATAGTGCTGGTGGGGCTATCTTCACATTGCTGAACACCTTTTCATTTGCTATTTAGGAGAAGTTCTTAAATATAGTGACAATAGTGCCCATGCTAATGCCCTCATGAAGATGCCAACTGGTGGGGCTACCAGAAGTAATTGGAAGTGGTGCTAAATCAGCACCTACAGCATCAATACCGCCAGTATTACAGAACTGCCAAAGCTTTATCTCTTAACAGTTTCAAAAATCTCCAGGTTTAATTGATGACCTCCAAGCTTCATCTCAGGCAAATCTGTAGTCACGTGATCCCTTTCTATGTAGATGCACATTGGTCAGGAAACTGTACTGTCTGAATGAGATTTACAATTTTCACTTACCTAAGTAAAACTTATCTCTGGATATATATCCAAATTAGTCAACCATTATGCTATTTATTTAGCAGTAATATTGGTACCTGGTTGAGGAGTCAGTGGAGCACTGCTGGGTCGAACTCCATTAACACCTGTAATGACCATGCACATACCATTAACTCTTTGAGTTACTTTCACTCTCTGAAAACTCAGAATGTTCAGAACAACATTTAAATACATCACCCATTTAACATAAAGGTAAATCATTATTTTCAGTTAGTATTGAACCTCTAAAGTGATGTAAATGCTACTCCTTAAGAATCTTATTAATTTCAGAGTAACTGTAGCACATACTGTGCTGCCAAGGCTGGTATTGTTCAGATGCTGCACACTCTCAAAGAACAAATTCAATAATCTTGTTCAAAATAGAGGTCAGTTCTTTAAAAAATATTCTTCCACTAGAAGCATCTGCTCATGGAGGTCAAAAATGTTAGGAACCTTTATCCCATGAAGAAGACATTAGTTTGGACAGAGACAGGGAATAAAGATAGAGACAGCAGCAGTGGAAAAATTCCTAATGCATTACAGGAAGCAGGCTGGCCTAATGTAATGGCAAGTATAGTATCCAGACAAAATCTCTACTTGTAGCTATTGGAGCCGCCCTTCAATGTCTTGGGCTTGGGTGCCTATTAGGTTGAATACACTGAACACTACTCAGGCAGCCCAGTCACATTTTGGGATGATTAACTTAAATACTTTTTGTAGCTTCATGAGCCTTGTGTAGTTACTGTTCGGTACTATTCTTTTGGTTGGAATCATGGAATCCGTTAAGAGAGTTAAGTGTTTCTGCTCGCACTCAAAAACACAGTTTATTGACACCATTATATTAATAGTTCCTTTGCCTCAATTGACCTATGCCAAACTATAAATTAACCTGTGCCAAAGTAATTTAACTTAGTTCTTTTTACTCTTACTTTAGCACGTAAGATTTAATCTAAACTATCCAAATTAAGTTTCACATTTTTTGCTTGACCTAATGTAACTCTAGATAATCTAAACCAGTCCTAATTGAGTCTGAGGTTTTACAGTTTGACAATGAATGACTAACTTAATCAATTATTATTAATAATTATCATCTAAATATTTATGAGAACTATATATTATATCCATATTCATCTTCCTTTTCATTATCATCAATACTAAATCTTGCTGCAGTGAGAGAGTTCTGTTGCAAAGGTCAGTTTCCAGATTCTCACTTGGAAATTAACTCCTTCTACATCGTTAACAAAGCACAATACTTCAATGTTCTGTATAATTGTTATGCTACAATCTGAACTGAGCTTCTTTTCAAAGTTTGTGTAATGTATAGGTTTAATGTAAATTAGTCACAACTCTGTGTTTAGTAGGAATGTGAATTGCAGAATTCAGAACTGTCATAATAATATTCACACCATTCACAAATTGTGCACCTTTCAGTTCAGTGGCGTGCTAAGAGGACATGATTGTTGAATTTGCTCTACAAATCCTGTAAAACATGAAATTTCAGGCAGCCAGTCATTCAACACACACAAAATCTGTTCTATTATGGAAGACATTTTTCTAAATCCTTTCCTTGTTCAAAAGGCAAATACAGCAAACTCCATGCATGCAGCATTTTACAGCAGAAAAGTAGGCACCTTCTATATTGAAAGAATGGTGACGGCAAAATTTTCCTTCTTAACATAACATTTCTACATTCCATGTCACACAAACAGCTGACTAATCCTTCTAATCTTCAATCTTATTCCCACTCATATTCCACCACTACAAAAAGTGTAACAAATCAAAACATGTGACACAGAACTTGGCCAGAAACCTAAGTCAACAACTTGTATTTTTATAATGCTTTTAACGTAATCAAACATTATCAAGTCAGAGGACCAAATACTTGTTCAGAGGTGACTGAATGTGATGTTTTCTCTAATCAAAAACACCACTCCCCGTCTTCTCTTGCCCCCGCTTCTATCCTTCGTATAAAATTTGTACTCCAGAATGTTGGGCTGCAGTCCTGTCCCTCCCTCAGCAATGTTTCTCTAATAGCTATGATATTCCAGTCTCATGTTCACATCCACGCCCTGAGTTCATCTGTCAGGCCTCTTGCACTGAAATAAACACAGTTTAATTCATCATGTCTCCCCTCGTTCCCTCCCGTGCTCTTGTATGCCTTGTCAATTTAACTTGCTCTCTTTAATTTCTGTACAAGCCTCAACCTTCTCTCTTGTCTCAATACTGCTTAGTGTCCCACTGTCCTGCCAAACTATTTTAAGCCCTCCCGTGTAGCTCTAGCAAATTTCCCACCAGGATATTGGTCCCCGTCCATTTCAGGTACAAGAGGGACAGATCGCACAGGTCACTCCTGCTCCAGCAGAGATCCCAATGATTCATAAATCTGAATCCCTGCCCCCTGTAGCAGCTCCTCAGCCACTCATTCATCTATCCTATTCTTCTATTCCTACTCTCACTAGCACATGGCATTGGCAGTAATCCAGAGATTACTGCCCTTGAGGTCCTGCTTTTTAACTGCCTAACTTCCTATATTCACGCTGCAGGATCTCATCCCTTTTTCTACCTATGTCGTCGGTACCAATGTGTACAACGACCTCTGGCTATTCATGCTCCCTTTTGAGAATTTGCTGCAACCAGGGAGGAAACGCACCATCCTGGAATCTTGCTTGTGCCTGTCTGTGTTCTTGACTAGAGAGTCCCCTATTACAATTGCTCCCTTGGACTTTCCCATACCCTGCTTTACAGCAGAGCCAGTTGTAGTTCCAAAGTCCTGGCTGCTGCTGCTATTTCCACCTGTGAGTCTATTCCCCAACAGTATCCAAAATGGTATACTTTTTTTGAGGGGGGTACCCGCAGGAGACTCCTGCACTACCTCTCTTGGTGGTCACCCATCTACCTGATTGTACCTGTGGTATGACCACCTCTTTGAAGCTACTATCAATCATACTGTCTACCTCTTGTATGCTTTTCAGTGCTCCCAACTGCCAATCCAACCAATCCATATGGTCTGATACGAGCTGCAGCCATGTCTTGCAGATATATTGAAAAAGAAAACATTTACAGTGTATGTCATGAATCTCGTATCCAACTATTACACCATCTACTCTTTTATAAGAACAAATGGTTAGAAAGCCACTGGTGGGACAGAGTAACAAAAACACAAACTATACAAAAATGCTAAACTAAACACAGTAAGAAAAATTAAATGGTTAATTGAAACTTATAAACTGTTACACCATCTATGTTTATCTCAAATAATTGCTTATATTAGGAAAATTACATTAACCCTTTTGTATTGTCTTATGTGCCAATTATAACTGCATTACTTAATTTGTAGTAAGCAGGCCAACTATTTCAAGCATTTTAAGTTACTTTTCTGGGCAACAATTATATTAATAGCTCCTTTGCCTAAATTGACCTGTGCCCAACTATAAGTTAACCTATGCCAAAGTAATCACTTAATTTTTTCTAATCTTACAATAACACTTCAGATTTAATCTAAACTATCCAAATTAAGTTTCACATTTTTTTGCCTGACCCAATTTAACTCTAGATAATCTAAACTAGCCCTAATTAAGACTGAGGTTTTACAAATTGACTTCGAATAACTAATTTAATCAATTATTATTAATAAGTACCATTTAGTACTTATGAGAAATCTACATCATGCCCATATTCATCTTTCTTTTCATTATCATTAATGCTAAATCTTGTAGCAGTGTTAGATTTCTGTGGCAAAGGTCAATTTCCAGATTCTCACTTGGTAATTGACTCCTTCTCCATAGTTACAAAGCACAACACTTTAGTGTAGAGCTGGATGAACACAGCAGGCCAAGCAGCAT
>JAHRHZ010000095.1:1701399-1715585 GCA_024137785.1 Ginglymostoma cirratum | reverse complement strand
TGCCTCCCCCTCTATCCCTATTTATTTCAGAACCCCCTTCCCCTCCCTCATTTCTGACGAAGGTTCGAGGCTTGAAACGTCAGCCTTCCTGCTCCTCTGATGCTGCTTGGCCTGCTGTGTTCATCCAGCTCTACACCTTGTTATCTCAGATTCTCCAGCATCTGCAGTTCCTACTATCTCTCCATAACACTTTAGTGTTCTGCACAATTGTTATACTACAATCTGATCTGAGCTTCTGTTCAAAGTTATACAGGTTTAACATAAATTCATCAGAAAGCTGTGCTTAGAAGGAATATGATTTGCAGAATGCAGAGTCTATGTCCAATCACATTGTAGCACATTTTTTATGTATTTGCATCACTCAGTTTTTGAAAGATAACTAAAAATGCATGGCAATAGTTCAGAAAATTTGCAATTGACAAACAGGTCATTTTTCCCATCCCTTTTTGACTTTGAGAAAATGCTAGTGAATAACACTCATGAACCTTTTAAGTCCATTTGGTGTAGATATGCCACATTGCAGTTAGGAAAGAAGTTCCAGTATTTTGACATGAAGAAATGAAGGCAACTGCAAGCAGTTAAGCCTCCATGCATCTGCTGCTTTTGTCTTTCTAGATGGTAGAGGTTATGTGTTTAGAATGCTAGTTGCTGCAATTCATCTGAGAGATTGAACTCATTGCTACCACTTGCATCAGTAGTAGAGGAACTGAATGTTTAAGGTGATGGATAGGCTGCCACTTCAGCACTCTGCTTTGTCTTAAATAAATGCCAAGCTTGAGTTATTTTGGAGCTGCACTTGTCCAGTCAAGTGAAAGATACTCCTTCACATTTCTAACATGTGCCTCTTTGATGGTGAACAGGCTTTGAGGAGTTAGGAGGTGAGTTAGTCTCCTCAAAATTCCCAGCCTCTGACCTCCTTCTGTAACCACAGCTTGTCCAGTTCAATTTCTGTTTAATGCAAATCCCAGGATGTTGATATAGGCAAGATTATTCAGTGATGGTAATTCCACTGAAAATCAAGGCAAATGGTTCACATCTTTCTTGTTGGGTAATGCCATTGTCAGTCACTCAATATAAGTGAAAAATGTCAAGACCATTGATCAAAACTCCAAAGTATGATGCATATTTTTAACCTGTACTTGAAAAAATGTTTTTAAAAGAGGGCTTAAAAAGCCAAAAATGGCTGTAGATGTAAATTAAGTGGCTATCTGGAAAGACAGAGAGACCCACAAAATCATGCATTTAAAGTGAACTTCAAACAGGAGCAAGTAAAAACAGATCATGATCGCTTATGACTACAAAGATAGCAAAGAGCTGATGATCTGCTCAATAGCAGCCCTACAGATTATATCAGAAATTGCAGACGCATTGCGTTTTTTCCTTTGAAGAGTACACAAGAACAAGAATTAAAAAACAAGTTTCAACTCTACTGGAGTGTGTTCGTAGGACTGAATGCATGCATGTGAACCAGCCTGGGCTTAAGCATAAGCATGTTGTGATGGTCAAAACTGAACAACTATCTCCTAGTTGCAAGGTGTGGAGCTGGAGGAACTTTTCTCCATTTTCTGAAGAAGGGTCCCGACCTGAAACGTCAGCTTTCCTGCTCCTCTGATGCTACCTGGCCTACTGTGTTCCTCCAGCTCCACATCTTGTTTTCTCAGACTCCAGCATCATCAGTTCTTACTGTCTCTATCTCCTAGTTACCCCTTGTATTGCAGCTAAAGACTCTCTCTCTCTCATTCTGAGTGCTATTGATGAGTTGAAAAGAAACCAAACTATAGAATCTCATTGAATATGCAAAAATTAAGGATCATAGAACCGACTTTTAAACTCCCAACCTCAATGCTACCGGTAACTTCCATGACAATGGCCGAACATTCAATGTTCAACCAACTGCTCCATGTGAACTATTCAGAAATGGAACCATATACTATTTTTTAAAAAATCTTTTAACCTTTAGGACTGACCTCTAATCTATGTGAATGCCAATTGTGTTTCTAATTCTTTTCGTGTTTATTCATTAATAAACTTATTCTTTGTTATAAATTCAAGAAAGCCTAGTCAAATGGCCTAATGGTATTATCTCTGGACTATTAATGCTGATACCCAGGCAATGTTCTGGGGAAAAATCCAAAATCTTACATCAATTAATTGCCAGTAATCAGACTATAAATTGTAGAGATTGTAATGAGGTCAGTCAGGTGGACCTCACTGAATATGAGTTCCTTGTTTGGGGCTGTTAATCTGGTCCAATTGGGGAGCCCTGGCTAACAGATAAGAACAGGACTGTCAAAGCTTCTGTTCACGCTAAGAGCTGGGTCTGAGGATGCCAGATCAATGTGAAATATACTGGCCTCTGTGGAGTTACTTCAAAAACAATTGAAAATGCGGTTGTTTTGATTCCACTGATTCAGTTTGACTGAAGGAGTAAAGGTGATTGTCTCATTGGATCTTAGGAAACTTAAATCCATTATATTTCAATATACCCATACAATATTATTAAAACTGTGATGATTCTGATGCCCAGTAAGCCTCATACTACTAGTCCTGCCTTCCTTTAGTTTGCTAATGCAAGTGATACAGAATAGGAAACTCCCAGCCATTCAAGACAATATTAGATGTTCTTTTAGCAGATGTGAATACAGATACCTGGAATGATATTTTGCTTTTCGGTATTAATTTCCATTGAGCACTGTGCTACCATTATTTACACAGAATTGGAATGAGACAAACTTACAAAAGTACAAAGAATATAATGGAGAAAAATGTCTTTTAGAAGACTGTGAATTACCCACTCCGATGCCAGGCTGCACACCTACTCCAATGCCAGGCTGCACACCAATGCCAACACCTACATTTTGATAATGAAAATTTCATAATTAGAAAGTTCAAGTTTAGCATTTGTTGCCCACATGTTGTCTTCTTAATTCTACACGTTCATTTCAATACACAAGTCAAACTGTTATTCTCGTTAACAACTGTAGTTTTAAGATAAATTGAACTGTTTCCCTTTAAACTCCTGACTCCAAAGGATTACAATATTGTGGATTGTGTACACTGTAAATCCACTGAGTTTCCAAAACAATTCCTTGTCATGTCCACGGTTGTTTCCTTTGAACCTTTCCCATAGATAGCTTAATCAACAATAAGGATGTTTTACTTAGTACCACATTTGTCTTGACAAAATGGCTCATCCAAGCTATTCCTGCCCACCCCTTCATCACTGATTAACCCTTGCTAGTTCTGAGCCCTCATGCAAGTTCCCATCTTCCTGGATGGTATCTCAGATCTTGTACCTCAGCTTTCAATAAGGAAAATCTTTGACCTCAGAGTCATCTGTAAAAAAACTGATTCTTGCACATCATGTTTAAATGAATGTGAACCATGCCACAAGATTCTTCTGCACTGTTAACTTTCTGATGAAGGCAAGATGCAATTATAACATGTTTTAATATTATCTGTATGTTTGGCATGCAAATGTATTACATTAGGAAAACAGCACGAGATTGCATGATGCCTAACGTACCACAAACACACTATGAGCTGATCTCTAAATTTGAAACTGCTGTTAGGAAAATGGAATTTCAGCTCTGCCTAATTAAGTCTTTCTGTCTTCAATATCTCTGCTCTTGCAAGTCCCACAAAATTCTTCATGTGGTTACTGTCATAACAGTTTCATAAAAATAATGTAAAGCCTTAGAAAATTTTCTGGGGTTACATCTAAAATATATAATTACTTAAGGGAAAAGGTAATTAGTAAAATGTGGCAAAATACAAGTGTGCTACTCATGTTTTTTTTGGGTTGGTATCCATATCAAAATGAAATAATTTATAAATTGTGCATCACTCAAACCAATTATGTAATTAAGTGAGAAGATATTAGAGAGGTTCAAAATTCATTAATGAATTCTCAAGTATTCTACCTCATGTAGCTTGTTATGCTAGAATCTGGCTGCTGTGATATTTCAAGAATGTAGAAATATCACAAAACGCTTCACAAATGTAATGGTTATATTTAACAGGAAAATACTTTTAAGTTCAATATGAAGATGGTCTTATCCTATCCTCAAATATATGATAATATAAATTGATTATTACATAGATTAATGATTGTGTTGGAAGAATGAATATTTACCTCTATACTTAGCAGCTTTAGATGCAGCAACTCCACCTGCAATAATGAAGAATGGACAGGTAATGATTTGGCTGAGACTGAGAATATCCCGGATATAACAAGAAGCATACCAGAGATTAAATATAATACAGCATTCCTGGAATAGATTTTCTGAAGTTTATATCATTAACATAAAGCCAGCTAGTGTTAGCCTTTGGATTCTAGTAGATGAATATCCAGCTACTGTCAATTTGTAATTAAGCATTTCTTGAAAGGATCTGACTATTTTGACAAGCTTATTTAACTTTTACTGAACTAGGTAAATACTTTCAAAAATATTTCAATATGTGGCTTCTTGTTCCTTAGGGAACAATAGATACATTATCGCTGCTACTGAAGGTAAAAAGAAGGGTCTAGACCTGAAACGTCAGCTTTCCTGCTCCTCTGATGCTGCTTGGCCTGCTGTGTTCATACAGCTCTACACCTTGTTATCTCATCAAAAGTTTAAGCTTCTTGTGTAACTGCAGTGCGTATATCTGTCAGATCATCTGTAGGACTCCAAAATGCAACTCTGACATAAATTCAGATTTTGCAGCTCTGGACATCAAAGTATTTAGGCCACTATCTCAAAAAGGATAGATACCAACAAAATTTGGCACATAGGGCATGTTCCAGAGATGAACTTAATAGATTTTGACAAAAATGTGGACCTGGATTCTGAATTATTTCCAGAATCCATTTATACTGGGAGATAGAGTAAATTAACTTTTTTTAAAAAGAAAATTATTTGTTTTAGAATATTGTGGATTATTGTGGCTGTGGGCAGAGTTAACAAAATAGGTTGTTAGATATGGATTTACCCGAATTTCCCTGGGAATGAAGCATACTAATGAAGAAATTCCTTGTTTCAACTTAACAATTAAAGCACACCAATCAGGTATGGATCAGCCTCAAGGAACAGCAGCATAATTGAAATAGTTACTAGTTAGCACAACGTGGTGAGATACATTCTCTGCTGAGTGTACTCCTCTCTTGTTTAACGAGTTACATTTCCATTGTTGGACTTTCAGGCTTGGCTATTAACAGATATGGGTAAGGTAGGTGAACAGGCAAAGTTTCAAATGAGAAACCGAGGTCTGGGGATATTTCCAGATGCTTCCATATTTTGCAGTTTTTGTGTTTGACTGGTTTGTACCACAATTGATAGAGTTCACATGGTTACCATTGAGCTAGTTATTTTTAATTCCAGGTTTTTAATAAATTCAAATTTAACCATCTGCTATGGTGGGATTATAACCAATGAAACCAAAACATTAACCTGGGGTTCTGGACTACTAGTCCAGTGTCATTACCACTACACCACTGCCTCTGCAGGGCTACAGGGAAAAGGTGAAGGTATTAAGTAATATGCTCCTGCAGACGTCCAACACAGGTACGATGGGCCGAATGACCTTCTTCTGTGCTGTGATCGTTCTGTAGTTATTGCGTCTTTCTAAATGGAAGATTATCCTGTTCCTCAGAACTGTTTCAATAATGTTCCCAATTCTGAGTTTAGGTTGGTTGGTCTGAAATACTTTGTCTATCTCTTTCGCCTTTTTAAACAATAGTACAATATTAGCCTGCCCTCCTGCCCTTTGGTACTACTCTTATGGCCAGAGAAGGCTGGAAAATGATGGCAAGAGCATCCTATTTTCCTTCTCCTATTTTCCTTAATAGCCTTTTCTACATATTATTTGCACCTGGGAACATATCCATGTTCAAAGATATCAAACTTCTTAATATTTCCGAACATACTTAAATCTAATATTTCACACTCCATCATCCTGATTTCAATGCTTTGTTCCTTAAAAATCATAGTAATATCAGAGAATGTTATCTGATCAATAGACTGCAATCAGCTTCATGAGCGACCTGAGGCAATAGTTCTCAATCATTTTCAGGGAGTGAATTTTCTGCTTATATATTTATTCTGTTGGAGTTATTGCCTCCTCAGCTGGTACCCCAGCATGGGTGGTTGAGGAAAAGGTTACTATTGTTCTTCCTTGTCATGGTTCTGCTGCTTTGCTGCTCCCTTTTCTCCTTATCAGTGGTCCAGAGCAGAGCTAAAGATATGGATGCCATGCTGCTGGGAAGCCAGGCAACTTGGAAGAGAAGATCAAAAGGAAATTTCAAATTTCAGAAATTACTGTCAAAATCTTGAGAAACCTTGAAAGCAAAGAAAGCATACTCTCAGATCAAGACCTTTGGCAAGAAAGCAATTTTCAGATTTTGGCTTCCCAATTATTCAGCCTCATCAGATTCTGTTATCCTTTTTCCTTGTGATATCTGGTGAGTTCCAGGAAGAACATGAACATAGTAAAAAATCAGAATCTTAGGTTTAATATATTTTTAGTGGAAGACCCTTGTGTCAAGGAGTTTTCCACTGACTAAAGAATACATACAGCTCAAAAAACCAAAGTCCGTTTGGTTTTTGCTGGTTTCACAACATGTTGACAATTAAAGCTTATTTGCTCCATACCTGCACAGAAACACATCAAACTTGTGGGTGAAACCTGGTCTGGGTTGATACTTTCCTTAGGCACTAATTGATTGTTTCTCTTTCTACCTGCTGAAACCCTAAATCGACTGCTTTTAATGCACTCTTACAGTGTTACTTAAGCTATGTTAGTTCTCTGATTCCCACTATAACTGAGGTTACTCATCATTAATTCCGAAATTTTGTTTGTGCCACCTCAACCTTGTGATTTTCTTTTGATTAATTACAATGGGTAGGAGTATCCCAGGCTGGTGTCACAACGATGTAAAACTTCAGCCATTCAGCACATTAAATGATAAATGTTCATTTACTTATAAACTGAATTTATTAACCTTCCCTTACAGCATCCTTCACAATGGCAATAATCTACAGTTACAATTTTCCTTCTGCCTTTGGTGTTAATTTGAAAGTGTGCCCAGACAGCATCATTTACACAGAATAATAGTAAGATAAATTTTAATATTAATAGATGAAAATGTTTTTCAGTAAATTACCCACTCCGATGTCAGGCAGAACACCTACTCCTACGCCAGGTTGCACACCCAATCCCAGGCCTGCAATTGAGATTACAAGAATTTAATAATCAGAAATATTGGACAGTTTTTAAAGATGTGATTCTTGCCCACTGGCTGAAGAGCCAGTGAGAGATCCACATAGCCTTCCACAAAAGAGGCATTCTCATGCACTTAAGCGGACAGTGTCAAGCTTTCCCTGGATTCAAGGATCCTGTGGGCAGAGGTCGCACCCACTAGGTTTCTCCAGTCAATCCGGGAACAGCAGGTTATTTGAAGAGCAGTACCAATGGAGAGGCAGTGATTGTTGCTGATAGGGCACACATCCAAGGCTTGGCTAAATGTGGTGAGTGATGGCAAGAAGGGATTGTGGAGTCTGATCATGGAGATATGAATACAGATCAACAGCAAAAGCAGGGAGGCGGCTCTCGGCAACAATCTCCAATCCTAAATGCTGGGTTCCTTGGTCAGGCATTGAGTACCTTTTAGTGATGCCCCCTCTACCCGAAAGCATACAAGCAATCAGGTACTTTCCAATCAATCTGCTCAGAGATATTATTCCACACATCTGAAGCAGATGGGAATTGAATTCAGCCCTCCTGGTTCAGAAGTAGGCACACGACCATTGCACCACTACAGTCCTCCCATCAACCATCTATGAGTTTGATTATTATACCCCTCACATGCTGAGCCCTGTTCATCATTTGGTTAAATTTAGAGGCTGCGTACACCCACAGATCTTCACACGATGAACTTAATTATGATGGAGATGGGAAGCCAATCACCACTCTCCATTCAGAGTCAAAAGCCTCCCCACCCTCAACTGCCAAACTCCTCAAAGAGAAGGACATTAAATTTCACCCAGTAAATCATTAATTTACAAATATCATTAATCTCTTTAACAGAATAAAACTACATTACACTCTCAAATGTAAAACAATAATTTGATGATTATACAGATTAATGATTATATCAGAAGTAGGAATATTTACCTCTATACTTAGCAGCTTTAGATGGGGCAAGTCCACCTGCAATGGTACAGAATCAACAGACTATCTGTATACAGACATGACAAGAGGCATTCAAAAGATTAACAGCAATTTTCTTCCCTGAAACTTCTATCATTAACATCTATTACATACACGAATAAAGTGAAACTAATGTAATGCTAAATATTTACAAGTAACATGTTGCAGCTTACAAGTTAACTATGAAAATCATCCCTGCAACATTTGACCTATCAAAACTTATGTTAATAGCAGCGAAGTTGGTATAGAAGTTTTGACAGTGATGCAATTTTGCCAGCAGGTTCCTCTTACAGCCCATCTGTAGCTGCAGAATTGTCAACTGATAGTGCATTCAGCCATTCAAAGGCTTCAGCTCTCACATCATTGCAAGTATCTCTTATGCATGTTGCTGGCATTTGAAATTTTAATTGCAACTGTTTGGGAAAAAGGATGAATGCAGGAATGATGCACACACTTCTGGTTACTCCAATCAAAATTACATTATGTTGAAAACAATCCATTGCCCTCTTTCTACAACCCTAACAATTCCTTTCATGATCTTTAAGACCAAAACCAGGTTATCCCTCAACTTTCCTTTCCCTAGAGAGGACAGCCCTGGTTTGTTGAGTTTTACCTGATAAGTTTCTCATTTTATTTCTGGCGTCACCCTTTTTAGTTACTATTTGCATCTTCTCCAATGCTTGCATATACTGTACGGAGAGCAGAACCGTGACCATGTGGGCTCAACAAGGTTCAACTGTGTTTAATACAAAGGTCCGTTATTCCATCCTCTCCCTATGGAAATGAAACCCAATGCTATTTTCCCCTTTTGATAGTCTGTATCATTATCGTTAGTGATTTGCTCATCTGTACCTTTAGATCCTTCTGCTTTCTAACCCACTTGTATTCTTATTTCCAGAGAGTGACCTCTATATTCTTCTTACTGAGTGACCTTCCATTTATCTTAACTGAAATCAATTTCACAATGACATGCCCTTTTTGTAAGTTTATTAACATTGATTTACAATTTGTCACAGTGTTCCTCAATATTAATATAAATCTCTGATTCAGTGATGTCCACTCCTGTTTCCTGACTCCAAATTGTTCATGTAAAACATGAACACTGTTCCCAATGATGAGACTTGTGGAATATCATTTGACACTTTTTTCAGTTTCAGCAACAACATTAACCCCTACAGTCTACTTTCAACTTTGTCTCCAGTATTATCTATTATTTTTCCAATTCTGCGTCATTCAATCTTACTCACGTGTCTACAATGCATTACCTTAGCAAAAACCTTGAAAATATATGTACATTATATCTACTGTATTATTCTTGTCTGGTCTTTCTGTTACTTATTCAAATAATCCTCAATGTTGTTCAAACATGATCTACTATTTGAAAGCTGTACTGAACATTCATTATTATCTCTTTCTGTTTCTAAATGTTTTTCTTATTATATCTTCTGAGTAAAGATTTAATTCTGTTTCCTATAATCCATGTTAAATTAAGTTGTCTATAGTTCCTGGGTTTGCTCTATCTCCCTTTTAAATTAAAAGAATTCTGCTTTATGGTTGCAGCATGAAGTTCATCCCAATTGGACCTTTTGAAGTTTGAAGCAAAATGGAAGAAATTGATCCATTTATTGTCTCCATAATTTTCAATTTGAGGGCAACAAGCTATCCAGGTTTCTAAGAAAAGCTGGTCACGCAATAGTTAAACTTCAAGGGCAGTGAGTTTATCTTCATGTTTACGCACAAAATTCTGCAATGTGTGATGCAATAAAGTGAAATTTAATCATCAGTGTGTGATACATTAATATTTTGTAAATACTCCTAAATGTTCAAGAATTTATGTGTCCAAATAGTGTATGATACTCATTCTTTAAATATTGGCTGATTTCTAGATTTGATCAAGATGATGGACCTTATTGATTTACTTCCAAATGAACAAAGAAATTACCTCATATTTTCAAATATAAGAACTGGAAGGATCAAGGTGTGATATTAGCAATGTAGAACCTCTGGAGTTGCAGGTGCCATATACAAAGCCAGCAGTCCTTTATTTTCTCCCCCCGAGAACAACCTGTTCAGAGATGTAACTAGACACCTCTAGAGAAGGTGGAATTTGAACCTGGGTCTCTTGGCCCAGGGGACAGGACACTACTACTGCACCACAAAAAGGCCCCCAGTAAACACTCCTTATGCTCTTGCTTGTTTGTGTCTTGTCAATCATGTTGTTAAGTTTTGTTCATGGCATTGTTAAGGTTAAAAGAAACAGGTGGTTGACATTAATTGCCCGTAAGAACTTAAAATTCGAATCAGTTAAGACAATGGAATGTTGGATGAAAACTGTAGGAATGAATAATCAATTTCCACAAAGAAAAGGTAAATCTTGTTGCTATTTTCCATCCCAGCTAGGATTCCATTAATTGTGATAACATAGAAAGGTTGCCTGAAGGCAGAGATTGGAAATTAAGATTTCTTTCAGACAGAAAATTTCAATTGGAATTACTTGGCAAGGCATGGAAGGAGAGAATGAGAATTAGAAACCCTTATGGTTGAGAAGTTTTTGTGGCGACTGACTAATTTACAAGACAGGTTGAAACAAAGCAAATCAGAAATGGAATGGGTCAGTCTGCCCTCAGACTAGACCCAATCTCAGTTATAACCTAACAGAGCTGTGCATCATCTTAAAATAGGGTACATTTGAGGATGTTCTGAAAACAAGTAAAATATTAAAGAAGTTAAATTCAGATAAGTGCATCACATTTCCTATCTTAGGTGATCCACACATGAGAAATTACTTATTTTCAGCAATGTTTAATCTGCCAGTCATCCAGGGAAGCATTTTAGTGCATCAGAGTTTGTCATATTTTTGACAGGAAATGATAATGCATGTTGCCTGGGAAACAAATAAAATTTTTAAAAAAGTAGTTAAAAGTACCCTAGATGTTGTAACACTGATATAAATAGAAACAATAAATATGCAGGTGTACATGTCTAATATTCTGAAGGAAATCTGATACAAAAAATGTGCACATAGAATATTATATGGTTAACTGTTCTCTGCGGGACAGTTGTTCATTCAATAAATTGTATCGCAGAGAAAAGGTTGAGAATTGACCAAACTAGTTGTAGAGTCATAGAAGCTTGCAGAATGGAAACAGGCTCTTTGGCCCAACTTGTCCATGCCGAACAAGTTTCCAAAACTGAACTAGTCCCATATAGAGTCATAGATGCATACAGTATGGAAAGGGAGTGGAGTTCAAAAGTAAATTGAAGTGACTGTAATGAGGTCAGCTAGGTGGACCTCATAGAATATGAGTTCTCTGATTGTTAAGGGCTGTTAATCTGGTCCAGTCTGGGAGCCTTGGCTGACTGATAAGGACTGTCAGAAGTTCTGTTCACTCTGAGAGCTGGCTCTGAGGAAGCTGGGTCATTGTCAAAGATTCTCCATGTTTAAATAAAGGCTGACTTGGTGATGAAATACTGGCCTCTGTGGAATTATTTCCCAGATAATTTTTAAAAAATAAAATCATTGAATCAAGTCACCAAATGTCAAACAGTGTTACAAAGAGAAATGCCTGCCCAAAAAAAAATTAGCTGTCCTTCAGGAGGGCCATTTGTGTTATGATGAGAACATGAAATATACCATGATAAAAATTTAGACAACATGAATTTTCTTTAATTGCTTTTTAATTCATTAGCTTGTAGGCAGCATTGCTCAACAAATCCCTTTTCTTCTGTCTTTAATGGGTGTATTATGTGAATCAACAAAGGTAAAACAGACTTTTTGTTAAAAATTAATTTGGAAAGTTGAACCAAGTTTGAATTTAAAGAAAATAATCTCTAAATGTCTTTTCATGGTACTTATTAATGTGATAGTTAGGAGAAAGGTAATTGATACTAATTGTCTTTGTCAGAAGATCCAGTCAAGCTCTACACATTTGATACTGAATACTACTGAAATTTATTCTGCCCATGTGGCGTAAACATCGCAGGCAAGGCAATCATTTTACATCCCTAATTGTGCTTGATTAATAATACTAGTTTGTCAGTCTCATCACATCCCAATAGTAAAGAAAATAAACAGGCTTTGAAAACAAAAGCTTCAAACTTTGTTTGATTAGCAGAATAACCACTGCTGCAAAAATTGCTTGATTGTTGCAGGAATTCTAGAACAGATCAGTCTTACCTGCTATGGTCAGAACTTTTAGATTAAACGTTGTCAGATATATCAAACTATGTTATGTGACAATTAAACCTACAGTTCTGGAAAAGTCACATCAGGCTTGAAACATTAACACTATTTCTCTCTCTACAGATGCCACCAGAACCCCTGCTGAGTTTCTCCAGCACTTTGTTTTTATTTCAGATTTCCAGCATCCGCAGCGTTTTGTTTTTACGTGTACATAACTGGTTCCTGATGGTTATAACTATGTCTGACTGGTTAATGTTAATTGTATCCATTGTTCTCATGCAATAACCTATACTTTGTTTGCCAAAATAAACACCTTTATTGGTTAAGGCTCTCTGGTGATCTATCACCTATCACTGGTAATTAGACAGTGGCACAGAATCAACATAGAAGGAAACAGTGATTACAGTGAACAGCAAATAACAGCTGCCAGTAGTTGGTACCCAGAACCCAATTTGGATAACAAGTCTGAGTGGCTTGGAAAGAATTCTTAAAGTGCAGAGTATGATTATTCATTATTGGTTGTTGATGATGGATGAAACTGAAAGCCAAAACTTATTGCTTCTACCTTGTGGCCGAGAGAAGGTACCAGCAGAATTGAATGGCTTGCTAGGTAATTTATGAATGAAACTGGAGTGGGACTGGAATCATATTTTAGCAGATCAGGAATAAAATCGGGTTTATTTCTCTGAAAGACAGCAGTGAACCTGTTGTGTTTTTGGAACAAGTCCAAATTTTTAAAATCAGATTTGATTTTCAAAATTACATTCTGGGATTTCAACATTTACGCCGGGGGAACTTCATATGAATCATTATTGCAAGAGGCTTTTGAAAATGAAGATGAAGACTTTGAAACTGGTTTGCTAGGACATAGTCAGTGGAGCTGAAAATGAAAGTTTGATCTAATGAGGGACAATCATGGACATGTTCCATTTGTTGTACCTTTGGACTCATCAAATTCCAATAGATGAATGCAACAAGACAAAGGCGAGTAATGCAGAATGTTGTAATTACCAGTTTTAAGTTAACCATGAATCTTAATCTTTTGTCTTTAGTTTTTTGGACTTTAGTCTTTTAGATCTTCTTGAACTTGTAGTTATGGTATATCAAAACTGTAGTAAGTTATAAGCAATCCTCCATTTCCATATTTTGAGAACTATTGGTAACTCTCAAAACTCATCACAAAATTCTAAATTTTAATTAATTGAGAGTATCAGGCTACAAAAAATGCAAATGGGGCTGTTTTGATTCTTTCTGTGTTTATGTTCATATGTACTCAAGTCTCTCTCATTCTAAATGTAGTGTATGCTGCTACAGCCAAACTCTACCCAAACTTGTTATTTAAGCTGAGCGATGCGCAGCTCAATGACATCACCACAAGGTTATGCCAGAGTTCTGAAGCCCTTACATAACAGTGTCCACAACATGCATCTTGTCCTGATCAGACCCATTATCCGGATGTCCATCTGACTGACAGGCTTTGCTTCCAGTTGGGTGGTAAGGATTGGGACTAGGTCACAGCTCAAAGTGGTTTCTTGGTTTGAGGGTGGTGGTGAGAATGGTAGTTGATCTTGGGTAGAATGGATTAGATTGCTCATCCAATGTAGGAGAGGTGCAGTCCAAATGGACTTGAATGATACCCAATCTCTAGATGTAAGATTTAAGAAAGTGATCTCTGACTTCAGATATGCTTGAGGGGAAGGATTTTGAAGGTAGGAAGATGAGAAGCTTAGTTCAGTTTTAATATCAAAAAGAAGTATTAAAAGTAAGAGATAACAAGGTGTAGAGCTGGATGAACACAGCAGGCCAAGCAGCA